>JANCMA020263422.1:0-12517 GCA_024336925.2 Zoanthus solanderi | reverse complement strand
CCACCCCCTTCCTGCTTGGGCCATCAAAACCCTTCCCACCCCCTTCCTCCTTGGGTCATCAAACCCCTTTCCACCCCCTTCCTGCTTGGGCCACCAAAACCCTTCCTATCCCTTCCTGCTTGGGCCATCAAAACCCTTTCCACCCCCTTCCTGCTTGGTCCATCAAAACCCTTCCCATCCCCTTCCTGCTTGGTCCATCAAACCCTTCGCACCCTTTCCTGCTTGGGCCATCAAAACCCTTTCCACCCCCTTCCTGCTTGGTCCATCAAAACCCTTTCCACCCCCTTCCTGCTTGGGCCATCAAAACCCTTCCCACCCCCTTCCTGCTTGGGCCATAAAGCCCTTCTTCATCCCCTTCCTGCTGGAGAGATAAACTCATCTGGGCAAATGCAGTGTGATCCTTCATTGAGAAAACAAAAATTGCCCTGGTTTTTGCTCTTATTTAGTAGTTTCACAATTTGTTTTGGTTTGTTTTTATTGATTTTGTTGTTAGCACCAGACCATTCTTGAATCAAGTGGAAAAGAAATGGATAGTTTACCAATTGCTCTGTGCTTTGGATCAATGCCACACTGCTAAGGTTTGCTTTTAGAAATGATATTGTATATTATAGTATGTACTGTTACTGGAATAGTTGCAAAACATACAACAATTACCAGTGAGTATCTTATTGCACAAGTTTTATTTGCTAAAATGTGTATTAAATTGTTTTTCTAAATATTAAACTATTTTAAACAATTAAAACTGTAAAATGAGAAACTTAGAAGTTGTGTAAAACACAGAAAGAATAGAACACTTTTTATGAATCATTGTATTAACTCACGAATCTCTACTTATTCTTGATATATCTTTTGTGCATTTCCAGGTCTGTCATGGAGACATTAAGACCGAGAATGTAATGGTAACCAGTTGGAACTGGGTTCTTCTTACCGATCTAGCAAGTGTTAAGCCTGTGTATCTCCCAGAAGATAATCCAGCCGACTTCAACTTCTTTTTCGATACTTCACGACGACGATCCTGTTACATTGCACCTGAAAGATTTTTAGATTTTCGGCAGTCTGAGAATAGCGACAGCCAGCTGAATTTACCAGATATTGATCTAGCTAACCATCAGAGGGGAGAGCTTACTCCAGCAATGGATATATTTTCCGCAGGGTAATTAAGTGAGATTGCCTTGACCTGTTTTAACTAATTAATGCGTAGTATTTGAGCTTACTTGTGTTACTACACTTAGTTCGTTATTTGGTATCAGTTCAGCTTGTGAGTTTACCCAAGTATTTTTCCTTTTTCAAAGATTCTTGCTTAAGATGAAAGGAATGATTTATCAGAGTTGTGTGAGATTGGTGATGTTATATGGGAGTGAGACATGGTGTTTGAAGGAAAATGCAATGGCAGTTTTGAGAAGGACCGAGAGACCCATGGTGAGAGCAATATGTGGTGCAAAACTGATGGAGAAAAAGAGGACAGGGGTCTAATGGTGATGTTGGGATTGAAGGAAACAGTGGTTCAGATGGCAAAAGTGAATGGAGTGAGATGGTACGGGCATGTGTTAAGGAGGGATGATGGGCGTGTTTTGAGGAAGGCATTGTTGTTTGATGTGAAGTGAAAGAGGAAGCGAGGATGACCGAGGAAGACATGGAGATCACAAGTGGAGAAGGAGAGTAAGAGTGTTGGTTTGAAGAAAAAGGATGCAAAGAGTCGAGCGAGATGGAGAGTGGGAATGGGAGAGATTGCTGGCAAGTGGGGTAAATCCGGCCACCCCGGGATGAACCCGGATCAAAATTGGAATGGAATTGAAAAATGCAAGGTCCTCTCTGTGTGTGTTAGAAACCTTATCAATCTTTAAAAATAACATTTTTTTAATGTTAGATTTTTTTTTATATGACTATGTACACTGTGAAGCTTTAAATACTTGTAAAATGCGCTCTGATGACAGTATAAGCATGCCTAGGGCCTTCTCTTATGCACAACATTACATGTGTTTCATGAACGACATAAATCGTTTTCACTTCAAATATATATGGTATAAACTATGTTTTAAAAAATTTTCAAAATTAGCACTAATTTTTTAAACCAAACTTTATACCATGTATATTTGAAATGAAAGTGATTTAAGATATTTTGATATGTACGTACAACATTTTCATTTCCTATTCTTTTTGTACAGATGTGTTATAGCTGAGCTTTTCAGTGAAGGCACTAGGCTGTTTGACCTTTCAGAACTCCTTGCCTATCGCAATGGGACTTATGACCCGAATCATCACATTACAGAGAAGATTGAAGATCAGCATATCAGGGTAAAATATGATAACCTTAAATGGAGCTTTGTTGATAGTATCTATGGATTGCTATCTAGTTTATTATATGATAGTTAAAAGTGCAACTGCTATAAATTATGGGAGCTACCTACTGTTATTGAGTCAGATCTGAAACAACTACATTGTATAATCTTCCATTGCTCGAGGAGCTAGTGCTGCTAAACATACGGGATATTCATACAGGTCAGATTATGTTTTTATTGGTTTAGGATGTAGTCGATTGTGCTAGCCAACCATAACTGCAGTAATAGTGGCTAGGGTTTCTAAGCACTCCTTTAATAGTATGAATATTACCAATGAAACTGTCTTGACGGAAGTCAGTAGTGCAATAGAAAATCGTTTATTAAGAACTGCCCGGGTATCAGAATCTGCTAAATGTGACAGCAGTCTATTTTCTAACCATAAAGTTGTCAAAAACCAGATATATTTAGTGGTAAACATGGGAACTTCCCAGAAATCTCCCAAATTCTTTTGTCATCCATGAAAAACTATATACTGGGTTTCAGTTCCTTCTCTCAAAATCATCAACGACATCCTTTGTCCACCCCTTGCATGGAACATCCAAGACAGCCCAACTAAATGGACATGGCTTGTAGATGTTCTTTATATGGACAAGTAGATTCCCAAGGTTGTTCTTAAGTGTGCACCTCCCGTATGCTCTTGGAGGAGGTCGATCACTTTTTAATTGGGTTAAAGCTGCATTTTGCTTACCTGGCCTACTGATAGTTACGCACCTGCCTAACCTAACTAAACAATCTTTTTACTTAGTTTTCTTGTGCTGTAAACTATAAAGCAACTGTTGGAATATTCCAGCACACAGTAGCTTAACTTAACTTGTGGTGATTTATCAGCTAAAATGTTACACCTTTTTTTCATTGTTATAGGAACTAGTCCAGAACATGATAGCTAAAGATCCAAAGAAAAGACTATCAGCAGCAGAGTATATACAGAATTACAGAGGTGAGTTTTCTAGAATAACTTGAAACCACTTTTACAAAATTGATATAAACTAGTTTGTGAAATCAATTCATTCCTCATGTACATAAAAATTCTTTAACAGATTTAACCTTTAAAAGAGATGCATTTTGATCAAGTAAGCAATAAATGACTTGTTGAGTAAATAAGAACTTAATGTCTCAAGATGATTTTAAAGCACCTGATATTTCAATCTAAAATTGAGAATTTCTATGTTTCGTTTAAGGTAATGTCTTTCCAGAGCAGTTTTACACTTTTCTTGAAACTTACATGAGTAAGTTTGCTGGAGTTCCAGTGCTGACCGCTGATGAAAAAATTAGCAAGTACGTAAGTTTATACCCAACAGGTGATGTGCCCTATGAAGAGCATGTTCGATCATATTATGGGGTAAATGATCGATGTACTCAAAGTGCTAGAAACACATTTTTCTTTTTATTGCCTCAATTTAATTTTGCTACAGTTTAAACAACCTCAACGTAAATTTGTTTATTCTTTCGTATTTTTAATAAAGCTTTGAAATTCAAAGAATTTTGGCAATCTTGGTTCCAAACCACATTTTGAAAAGGCTCAGTAAGAGTTGTTCATGATAAAAGCACTTTTCGCCACTGACTTTTGTTTAGTGGTACTTTTTTGCACTGACGTGTTTAGCATCCGATCAATATGCCCAAATTCCGTTATAATGGTCCCATTCACCAATGACGCTCATTCGTGGCTGAAACTCTTATAATTGCACCCGTTGTCACAGACTCGTATAATGGTACCATTTACCACTGAATCTCCTATAATAACACCATTACCCGATGGAAATACTTGAGCTGCAACATTTGCAACAGACTCGTATATAATGGCACCATTTGTGACTGATTCTCAGGAGTATAATGGCACCATTCCCAAATGGAAGCTCTTATAGTTGCATTATAAGCCACAGACTGGTATAAAGGAACTATTTGCCACTGACTCTCCTAGAATGGTATTATTTCCCTATGGAAACACTGGAGTTGCAACATTTACCACAGACTCGTATAATGGCACCATTTGTCACTAACTCTCCTATTATGGCACCATTCCCCGATGCAAGCACTTATAGCTGCACCATTTTCCATAGACGGGTTTATATTGGCACCATTTGCCACGGATGCTCATAAGTAAAATGCCTTCATTCCCAAATGGAAGCTCTTTTTGTTGCTCCATTAGCCACAGACTCGTACAATGGCACCATTTGCCACTGACTCTCCTATAATGGCACCATTCCCCGATGGAAACACTTGAGTTGCAACATTTGCCACAGACTCGTATATAATAGCGCCATTTGTCACTGATTCTCAGGAGTATAACGGTATCAGCCAAATGGAAGCTCTTATAGTTGCACCATTTGCCATAGACGCGTTTATAATGGCACCATTTGCCACTGATTCTCATAAGTATAATGCCTTCATTCCCAAATGGAAGCTCTTATAGTTGCTTCATTTGCCACAGACTCGTACAATGGCACCATTTGCCACTGACTTTCCTATTATGGCACCATTCCCCGATGGAAACACTTGAGTTGCAACATTTGTCACAGACTCGTATATAATAGCGCCATTTGTCTCTGATTCTCAGGAGTATAACGGCATCATAGCCAAATGGAAGCTCTTATAGTTGCACCATTTGTCACAGACTCGTATAAATGGACGATATGCCACTGATACGTTTTAGAAATGTTTTTAAAAGAAGTTGTTTCTCTAATTTGAAAATTGATGATGTTTGTTGCCATTTTTAAAAGCACTTCCCTTTTCTTCAGAAAATCTAAATCTTCAAGCACCACTGAAAATCATGATTTCAAGAAAGTTGTAAGTGCTACATTATATGTCATTGGAAAAATAACATGAATCAGAAAAAAATTGTTGTGACACTTGTATCAATGAATTATTTATTTTATCACATGCGTTTGCTGGTTGAGTCTCAATATAAACATTTCTGATGTGGAACCACTGAGAATAAGATAGGGGCACATTTAGTGTTTGTTACCGTAAGCCTATACGGAGCAGTCCAGGAAACAGTTAAAATGGTTGTAACGACAGTTAAACACTTTTTAGTACTAATTTCTTGTCGCATTGTTTCTATTCAGAATCAAGAAAGATATAAAGCTGATTTTAGATATGCTGGGATCAGTAGAGAAGTCAGAGGTGTATCCTGATCGTAATGGTATTATTTAAGTTTAATTATACATATCTTTAAAATCAGTTTCCTTTTTGTCAAGCTGTTGACACGTCATCGAATTTTCAGATTGTTTTTCTCTTTTAGGCCAAACAAAATAGTATCTGTTTTTGGTTGCCGACCCTAAAACATTTTATTGTTCCATATTTTTTAAAATAACTTTCGTTTCATGTCGTCAAAATTTTCTAAAGCTTCAATATCTGCTGTGTTTTTCTATATAACTTCAGATACAATTAAATAAAATTTAGGATCATCCTATATCGTGATGTGGTTGTGTGTGGAGGATGTTTGTTTTGTTCTGAATTGTAATTCTACTTGTGCTCAGTATCCGTGAATCGTCTCATTGAGAATTTTGATGGTAAATACTGAAAGCCATCTACAGATAGCAGAATATAGTTTTCTTATCTCAGTTGTGTGTTTCGTGTTGAGTTTTCTAATAAAAACTCACTTCCTTAATCTATGGTTACTTCTAGTTTTAAATGTATTCCGCTGATAGGGTACAAGCTGAAGGCAAAGGAATATTTATACTATCTGGAATATCACAATGCGTTTTCCTCATATTATTGAAACATGCATATGCCTTAGTATATTTTTTAAACAAATAATTCGATAATTGTTTATTCTGTATTCATTTAAAGGCTCCTTGGTGATCGTAGTGTCCCTTTTAACGTCATGTCTACGAAGTTGTAAGGTACATTTTAGAAAATTTAGTTTTTAAAAAAAAACAACCATAAAGTCAAACGTTCGAGGTCCATTTTCTTCTATATACAGAGTATTGGTTTATACAAAGTTAGAAAAAAAAACCAACCTATTACTCATCTTCTTCTTGTGCAATCCTAATAAAATTAAATTGTACTTTGTTTTTAGTAATACAAAACTTGTTCTTTTTACAAATCAATGTAATAAACATGTTGCATTCTTTTAATCTTCAGTGGCTAAGAAGCTGCTACTGATTGTGGTGTTGTTTAACTAATGTTGCACATGTTATATCAAGTAACTTTGTTTTCACTTTGGTATGTTTTACGTGTTATGTTTTTAATGTTTATAGATCTTTTTGATACTTGAGCGCTTGTTCTAGAAATTTCGGATATGGAAGTGAAAAGAAAAAACTCAAACGATTTATTTTTATGCTTCTGTGGTAGCTCTCTAGGGATGGACTATGAAGCGACACGTTTTGACAGAGTTAGTTTGTTAGATTCATAGGTCAGTTTAGAGGATGAGAGTAATCAGCATAGCTTTCAGTTCAGTATTTAAAAAATGTAAGACATTAAAAAAGAATAAAATATAAAATCTTAACATTTATAAAAGCAAACGTTTTTGGCTCGGAGTTGTTAAAGGGCTTTGCTTGTTGCGCTTGATTTTGCCATTTTAATCTTTTTTCATCATAGTATTGTGTGTCCAAGTTGACGGTTCTTGAACTCCTTCTCTTCATTGGTCGTCACTTGAGCGATGAAACCATCCTTGAGCGGTTGTTACCCTACATGTTATACCTTGTTAATGACACGTTGCCTCAAGTTAGAGCGCAGGCCCTCAGGACAATTACGCAGTGCCTGAAACTAATAAAAAGTATACCACGGAGCGATGCGAACATCTTCCCAGAATATATTTTACAGAGTTTAGCGTGGTTGACACAAGATACTGAAGTTATTGTTAGGATTGCATATGCAGAGAATATTGCTTCACTTGCAGAAACCGCATTGAAGTTTCTTGAGATGGCCCAGTTGGATTATGGGATAGCATCTAAGGAGGAGAAAGAGGATGCACCAATCCAGTATCAGGTGATTTACTTTTTAATTTCAATCCAATTAAGTTGTTCCACGCCGTCAAATTGTGTTATTTGATGAACTAAAAATGTTTTTGCCTCCAGCTACCATTTTGTTTTGTTTGTAATGACTGTTGAAGTGGTGATGATAGCTACCAGCAACACTGATATCATTAAGCTATTGTTACTTTGTACTCGCTATGTTTTAGTGTCTTTGTTGTTGTTGTTGTTACATTACTGGAGTGTTGGTGCGAAGATTGTTATTTCAACACGTTAGCTACGAAGGCTATAAAGAAACCTTGGGATTTCAACCATTTATGATACTGTTATTGTTCCTGTTGTTGTATGAGCTACGGCAAATCTTAAGTTAAGACATGATGTCATTAACAAGCGTGTACCTAAAAATATTTTACACTTCTTAAAATATTTCCATAGTTATGTAGTTATGATTGCGAACTGTAAGCTCTTCATGAGTTAATCAATCTTTGTTGTATTTGTTGACAAAACGTTACTGGTGTTATTAACTCCATAGGGTAGTTATGATGGCGAACTGCAAGCTCTTCATGAGTTGATCCAGCGCAAGGTTGTTACTCTCCTTAGTGATCCAGAGAACATTGTAAAGCAAACTTTATTGGAGAACGGCATCACCAGACTCTGCGTGTTCTTTGGACGTCAAAAGGCGAACGACGTCCTCTTGTCTCACATGATTACGTTTCTCAATGACAAACAAGACTGGCAGCTTCGTGGAGCATTCTTCGACAGTATTGTTGGTGTTGCTGCCTATGTTGGCTGGCAAAGCTTGGCCATGTTGAGACCATTGTTGGAACAGGTAAATTAAGGAATGAGAGTAAATGACCTTGTGTATCTTTGACGGCAGCATAGCTGACGCAGTTGCTAAGAGCTCTGCCTTCCATTCGTAAGGTTCTAGGTTTAAGCTCTGGCACTGCCGAGATTAGTACCTTCCTTTTCCTCCTAAGCTAACGCAGCTTTTCGTCCTTGTAAGGTAAATAAGTAAAAGTGTCTGCTGGAAGTTAACCTAAAATGGATTAGTGTCCCTTCCAGAGGAGTTAAGGACTCGCTGGCATTAATGTAAGCATTAACGGGAAATAAGCATGACATTTAAGTTGTAAATTATACTGCTGTTGTAATTTTGCATGATCTGCTATTAATTTATTTTTGTTCATTTGCTATTCAATTGGTTTTAGGTTAAAAGTTGCAGCATTTTGTTGTTAAGATTTTTATATTCCATATCTTTGTTTATATGGTTTAGATTGTTGTATTAGTTCAGTAATTTTTGATTAGTAATTTGAGAAAAAGGCGTACAAAAAAACAGGTATAGATAGCACATGCATGCTAGAAGCTAACTTCAAACCTTTTATATGGGCAGTAAGGCCACGGTGGTATCGTGAATTACCCCTTAAATATACCGTAAATAAAAGTGTGCCTGAATGTTAGCAGCCATAGACAGCTTTTTAGGCCTTTATGGGCCTCATTAGCATAGCATAACTAACAAACAGGCTCAGGTTCACACAGAATTTAAGTAAAAATATAAACGTAATGCTTGTGGGATGTGGTTGGAATGATCAAAATTTCTATCTATCAACACTGTTATCAGTTTGTTGTCGGTACTGATGTTAATGAATAAATTGCCCGGTGATTTAATGTATTCTTTGAAAAAATTGATTATCTTTTAATGAGAACTCAATTTGCTAACATTGAAATTCATTTGTATGACAGGGTTTGAGTGACGTTGAAGAGTTCGTGGTGTGTAAGGCGTTGAACGCTCTCACGTGCTTAGCAGAATTGGGACTTTTACAGAAACCTGCAATGCATGAACTTGTTGTGGAGGTTGTCTCATTCCTCTGTCACCCGGTAAGTTTCAAACTATTCCCAGATATACACTTCCATCGGCTATTACAGAAACTACAAAACGACTAGTTCTGCTTGGTCAACAAAAAAATAAATCAATGCTACAAACTGAAATTCATGAGAAATACATAATGATGCATTGTTAGTAAATACGTGTACATAATGATGCATTGTTAGTAAATACGTGTACATAATGATGTATTGTAAGTAAACACGTGTACATAATGGTGTATTGTAAGTAAACACGTGTACATAATGGTGTTTTGCAAGTAAACACGTGTACCTAATGATGTATTGTAAGTAAACACGTGTACATAATGGTGTATTGTAAGTAAACACGTGTACATAATGGTGTATTGTAAGTAAACACGTGTACTTAATGATGTATTGTAAGTAAACACGTGTACTTAATGATGTATTGTAAGTAAACACGTGTACTTGATGATGTATTGTAAGTAAACACGTGTACTTAATGATGTATTGTAAGTAAACACGTGTACTTAACGATGTATTGTAAGTAAACACGTGTACTTAACGATGTATTGTAAGTAAACACGTGTACTTAATGATGCATTGTAAATAAACACGTGTTCATGTGGATGCATTGTTAGTAAACATGGCTACATAATGATGTATTGTAAGTAAACACATGTACATAATGATGCATTGTAAGTAATTTGTGTATATAATGATACATTGTAAGTAAACACGTGTATTAGCGTTGCATTCTGAGGCAGCCAAGGAGCTGTCCGTGTATACGTAATCGTTTATCTAGGCTCTGTTGATAACCTTTTTGTGTAGTGTGGATACACTATTAGTGTATTCCAGCTTGGATACGCCAAATTGGTTGGTTTAGAAATGGTAGATATGAGATAATATTTACCTCCGAAGCAGTAGATAATGACATCGAAACAAAATGGCGGACGGAAGTAGTCGCTTTGCGACCATTTTGTGGATTGCATTTAAATAGTTTGCTATACAAACACGAGATTTTTAAAAAATGTAAAGAAATTATTTGCTTACGCAATTTACGGCTTTTTGCAGTTGACGAGCACTCAAAACCACGTGTCATTGTCAATTGAGACTGCTTTTTGTCACGTTTTGTGGTTTAATTAAAAAAACTTTGTTTTACGAATCTATCTGTTGTCTTGAAAGGGAATTTTTATAGATCAATTGCCCCAGTTGTTTTGGTGGATATTGGCTTAATGAATAGCAATACCTCGTGCCTTGGATGCACAGTAGATCTTCTGCCACTATCTACCCCAATTGAAGTAGAACAAGTATTGATTATTCTTTTATTAAAACAACCTGATTGATAATAATTTTTAAGCAATTTAACTAAGACTTTCAACTTTCATAGAATATGTGGGTGCGCTATGGTGCTGTAGGATTCATAGCAGCAGTTGCCCGGACTCTTAATGTCGCTGATGTGCACTGCAATCTGCTGCCTCAGTTGCAGCCCTTCCTCAAGCAGCCTGTTGTGCAAGTGGATAAGGAAGTGAGTTTATTTCGTGCACCTCAATTTCAGCCCTTCCTAAGGCAGACTAATGTACAAGTAGATAAGGCGATGCGTTTAGCTTACGTACCTCAATTAAAAAGCTTCTAATATAAGAGGATCAGGAGGTAAGTTTATTTTGCGCACTTCAGTTACAGCCCTTCCTCAGGCACCTTCTTGTATAAGAGAATCAGAAGGTGAGTTTATTTTGCGCACTTCAGTTACAGCTGTTCTTCAGGCACCTACTTGTACAAGAAGTACAGGTACCTTGCACAAGTGGATCAGGAGATGAGTTTAGTTTATGTACCTCAATTAAAGCTCTTCCTCAGGCACCTTTTTGTACAAGTGGATCAGAAGGTAAGCGGTTTGTTTCACGCTCCTAAATGACAGCCCTTTCTTAGACAATCTGTTAGAAGTACAAGTGGAAAGGTAGATTAACTTAGTTTATGCATCTTAATAAATTCCTTCCAACTCTGGTCTTTGAAATGTTTCCAAAAAGACAATTGCAGGTTGATACTACCTTGTTTATTGCACGACCTCATTTTGAACTCGTTTCGTACCTAAAACTCGAAATACCTTTTGGCAGACGAGATTATGCAATGTTTTCTCGAACTTAATAAAGAAAACAAACGCAAACAATTTGCTGCAACGTTTCGACATCGTCCGATGTCATTATCAAGCAAGGTGAATTTTATTGTGACAGAGCATATATATACAGTTCAATGGACAAATTTTTTTTTTTTAATTTTACTCAATTGTATTGCACTGTATTACACTGTTCCATTGTCCATTGAACTGTATATATATATATGTGCTCTGTCACAAAAAAATTCACCTTGCTTGATAGTGACATCGGTCGATGTCGAAACGTTGTAGCAAGTTGTTCGCGTTTGTTTCCTTATTAATTTTGTATCAAAGTCAAGACTTAATAAGTTTCTCGCGTTTGAACTACTCAAGGTTTTCAAAACTTTGTTGTTTCGTTTCCTTCTAGGTAATCTTAGTGAGTTTGATGAAGGAACCCATTAGCCGATCAGTGTATGACTTTATCATCAAGTCACCTCTGACACCGGACTTGTTTGACTGGTAAGATAACAAGTTTCTGTGTTTCACTAACACGTACAATTTTCCAGATAACATTAATGCTTTTACCTATTGTGATTGGTTTTGTGCCTTGATTAGTAGGTGAAACGATCGTTGCGAAGTTTAATACAGGTCGAGGCCTCAGTGAGATTCACGGCTTTCTTACCAGCTGAACTAAGTATCAGTTTCAACATGAGCAACATCACCATTACCAACAGTATCAAGTAATAACTCTATACCAACAAGTATGGATATAACTAACTTGAAGCCACTAAAATGGACACTCAGGCCACGTTGGTAGCGGGTATTACCCCTCAAATCTATCATAAATAATAGTGTGCCTGGATTTTAGTAGCCATGGATTGCTATTTCGGCCTTCAAATTAGCTATTAGCACGCATGTGCCGTCTATTCTAGGTTTTTATCGTCTTACAAGCCTTAGCTTTTACTACTATTGATGCAACAGCAACACATTTCGGAAAATCATCCTCCATAAATGACGTCACCATTATCAAAGCTGTCATGGATTACATCATAAACACATTCATTGATACTAATACCAATGAAAATGCTTCCATTAACCTTATAAACGGTGATGAACCCATCAATACCAACGCAATCACTAATACCAACAACAATGAAACCAGGCATCAAACCATATACACTGATTCTTTAACCCTTTCAGTGCCAGTCAGTTATCAACAACCAACTTCTCCTTATATAACACATACAAATTATGACATTAGGTGATGAGAAAATGAGAATTGATCAAACAAAGCCAACTACTGAAGATTAAAAGTCAAATTCTCTCAAATTTGTTCA
>JANCMA020263318.1:0-12517 GCA_024336925.2 Zoanthus solanderi | reverse complement strand
TTGTTTTATAAATGTATTTATTTTATTATTTATTTATTTATTTATTTACTTAGCTATTTATTTACTGATTGATCTATCGATTTATTAATTAATTTATTTTCACATCAAAACTCAACAAAAAAATGCTTTAAAGTTTACCTATTAATATAATAAGTCTAGTCTGCCTAGACTAGCGTAGCTATTTGCAGACTAGATAAAATACTATTGTGTTATATTACGGAAAATGGAAATAAATAAAAATGGAAATGGAAATGGAACTGTTAAAGTTTACGTATCAGTTGTGGGTATTTTGTATGTATAAAATGTCCTTACGCTTCTATTTGTGATGGCAAAAAAAATTCGATTACGATTTTTCTTCATGATGTAATTTTCGTTTAAAGTTTGAAAAAATCACTTCCAAATTCACTTTGACCGAGGATTGGGAGGCTGATAACTACCATATCGTTTTCTGGTCCGTGACGTCAAAAGCAGAATTTAGTAGTGACAGACCGGTCTTGTTTTTATGTATCTGTTCCATTTTCGTGTAAAATATGGTAGCGAGGTGTACTTTAGCTACGTAAATTGAAAAGATACACAAAAACTGGTCCAGACCCTAACTACTAAATTCTGCTTCCGAGGTCATCGACAAGAAAATAATATGGTAGCTACTTTGCAAAATCGGAAGCAAATTAATCTATAGTAAATAACATTAGCATTAAACAATGAGAATAAAAACATAATTTTGTCATAGCTCAAATTTTCAAGCCTCCTACTAAACTGAGTCCCCACTCACAAAAACCGAAATGTCGGAAGACCAGGAAAAACCTCAACAAAACCTACAAGAAGGAATTAGAGGGGTCTTTAGCCTTAGTTCTGTCCAGGCCTCTCTAAGAGCTCAAGATCGCTTTGAATAACGTGTTCTCCTGAAAGCCTTAAAACCTTGTGCATTATCTCGTGAGCAGGGGAACCTGCCCCTTGACAGTCCCTGAATAGGCGAGGAACTCCTGAAGTCCAAATTTAAGCCCAAACCATTTGGGTCATTTATCTTCTTAAATTTAAATTTAAAATAGTTCCAACGTTTGTTTACCCCTACTTACCCTTGTAACAACCTACGAATTCCAGTCTCATCGATATGTGGCTTCGCCAACCAAGAGGGGCAATTTTGATGTAACGACATTTGATAGAAGGAACAAGCATATTTGTTCGTATTGAGTTTCTATTCGAGTTTCCATAAAAAGTCTAAAAACAAAAAAAATCGGGTTTCAATAAGTTAATACCTTTGCCTTTATATTTTTAACAAGAGCTAATGCTTGGAATATTATTTTCTTGCATTACCGGCTTATGGTCACGGATTCAACCGAGAGTTGGTTAAACCGCCAAGTGTACCTACTACGAAAGAGCTTCCATAGTCTTGTTACAGCGCATAAATAAAAAATATCATGATTTACATAATTACTCGTGGTACCACGAGTCAACTTTTGGGTTCCATTTCTTTTTCTTTTTTTTTTTCATGTCGTGATTAGCGATTCGGTCCAGTGACTGCCATATTTGGGATTTGTCCCCGGTCCCACGCGTACCACGAGTAAAGGCTTAATGAGTCTCTTGTTTTATGATCTTTTACATTGATCTTGACTGCCACGAAAAAAAACTGGTTTCTGTTATTAGTTTTGATTATTTTTTATTACAAGAAAAGTGTTCCTCAAGACGAAAGCTCAGAAAAAATTCTGAGTCACGGACGGGAATCGAACCTGCAACCCAGTGATTACCGGTCAGATGCTCTACCGCCTGAGCTACAGAGACTCACATAGGGAGCCGAGTCACTGGTTAAGTTCTTGTTTATTCCCGAACTATTGTTTCCATTGATAATGTTCTATCAAACAGAACTTATTAAGGACGCTTAGAACATCAGCGACGTGGTTGAAGCATTTCGCAGGATCTCGTCTTTCAGCCGAACATTGTTTCGGTTGTACTGAAAATTAAACATGTGAGAGAACCTATTTTCCGCCAAAGCTGACTCATTTTTTCAATCCTTACGAGGTCGGTAAAAAGAGTACCAGCTTCTACTGAGAGCTAACCTCGATAGATTCGTTTTCCGTCCATGTGGTTAAAGGATCTCAACTGCTTAAAACTATAAAAACTTTTAGCTTACTATTCAACAATCCATGATAAAATTTGCTCTTGACAAAATTTGCTATTCTAATAATGCCGCCAAAACCATAACGTGTGGTTTAAAGTAGCCTCAAGAGTAACTTTGGTAGTTAATAATTTAATCAATCTCCAGTCATCTTCCTCATGTTTTTTATTTTAATTTGAAGACCTAATCTACAATGGCCCAACTTGTTTATCATAACCAAAGGGTATAAAGTTCTTTTTTCGCTTTTTTATCAGTATTGAAAATATAATACATGATTGTATTATTATCTTTCACAAAGCAAATGAAGGCAACTCCTTTATGAGAGCAACACTAAAATGGTACAATACACTTGAAAACGCCAATTTAGCAGAACAAGGAAATAAAACAGCAAGTGTTTTTAGCCATTAATAAAAAACGAGGCGAAGCACAGTTTTCTCTTTGATTCCAGAGTCATAGCATGTTTTTGTTTAGAAACACAAGCGAGGTTGTTTTATCCTTTTAGAAAATAATCTCTTCATATAAAAATCTATTTAACAGTTTCTGAACAAAATTTATTGTGTGACGTCATCCCGTGAATTCTATTCAGTTTTATAGCCAATCAATCAGAGCGCAATAATAATAATAATAATAATATAATAATAATGACAATAATAAAGACTTTATTTAGTTGCCAAGTTTATTTAGTTGGCCAAAGGCCTACTAATCAGGGACACCATCTTTACCACTCTACGGTGGACGGAGACATTTCACATGACAAACACACGTCTCCGAGGGCCTACGGTTTAACGTCCTTATCCGAGAAGACGCGAAGGTTTAACCATCTGCAGATGTTAAAGCAAAGGCAGCACCTTCTCCTCAATTATTTTAAGACCCTGAGTGTGGGTCCTGACGGGAATCGAACCCGAGCCTCCCGCACAAGAGACTGGCACCTTACCAACTAGACTAATCAGACGGCCTGCGTTATATACTAAAAAATCATTAAAATTAGGTGTTAGATAGTTATCAAAAGAGATATATAAATATTGGGTAGGGTTTTAGTTGTTTGTTACTAGTTGCTTGAACTCTGGGAATATAATTTTTTCAGTTGGATCCAACAGTTATTGCCTTGGACTTTCAAACGAACTTAGTTTTGTTCAAAATCAAGTAAGAAAGGTTGTCCCACAAGCCACTAAAATGATACTGAATTTAACAAGTAATTTCTCTCCGAACGGAAAACTAAAGAATATCCAAAAACGGATATTAATACGCTCTGCACCATTTCCTTTGATATTTAGATGAAACAATTTGATTTATTGCCGGTTTTCACCTGACTTCATGGTGGCCATTTCTTTTGTCTGGGAAACTAACATGGCCACTATGTCTATTGTCTTTTATGTCTCTTAAGATCGTATGAAAACCAATAACTGTCTTACTATTCGCTGAGTAAGAGCAAAAAATGATAAGTCTGCAAGGTTCTAGTTGACGTTAGATGATTGTTTGATTAGTTTTATTTAGTATATTACCTTTGGTTGTGAATTATGTTTGTATATTGCCCAGTGCACGTTGTCTGCACTGAAGAACACCCGATACCTCGTGACCCATTGATCAGCATCTTGCCTTCCTTGTGTCTGTATCTGTGTAACTTCAACTGCGCGGTGAAAGTCCACTTGGATCCATTGATAGTAGTTATTGTAGCGGGCACTCCACGCCCCCATACGACTACCCTGCCTTGGAAGATGAAGTCTAGCCCTGTCTGGACCGTGGTTGTTGTCAAATCTGGACGATGATGTTATGTAGCTGTTCGGTATTCGACTGTTCTGCATTCCAAGCTTTTGGCGGCATCCTGCCGCTATTAGGTAAAATAAAATGTTTGAAAGGTAAATCATAAGAAAGAAGTCATTGTTAAACTCACAAGCCATATGTCCGTTGAACTTTTTTCTTTATTTGTAAGTGGGTACAACCTCACCGACACGCTTCGCAAATCAACCGCCGGTTTTCACCTGACGTCACGGGGCCATATTGGTGTACTCTTAACAAAAGAATTTTGATTATTTCTTTTGTTTGGACATCGACATGGCCGCTGTGTCTATTGTTTTTTGTGTCTCATGGGATTGTGTGAAAACCAAGAATTAGATTAGTTATGAAATAGGTCAAAAATGTTTAAAATAAAACCTTCATGGAACATTTTACAATTTTTGATACACTAGGTATAAATCCACCAAAATGGTATACAGATAAATATGTTGTTTATAAAGCGATTAATATGTTTAAATAGCGATTAATTAGCACAAGCTAATTTAGGCTGCGATTTTCAAATATTTCTTAATTAATTTTACAGCAGAAGAAAATCCAACTTTCGCTACTTCCTACCGATAATTATCCTGTTCGCATTAATTTTTGAAAGTTCTATTTTTTAATCTTTCTTCATGTACAGCTTTTTGTGATTTCTATTTTTTCAATCTGAACTTACGCCATTTTAATTATGTACATATTTCATTTAAAGATTATCTGTTCTAGCACCAGACCAAAGTGCAGTTGTGCAACAGAGAGAACCACAGCCTGCAAGTACCGTTTCCAATCAAACATCTCAGGCTGGATACAGAACAAGATCTGGTAGACTTGTTAAAGTTCCAGAACGACTAAAGAACATTGGAACAGTTTCGCATTTGGACAGAGGGGGATGTCATATTATCATGCGTAACAATTTATTCATGTAATTCAATTTATTCATGATATTTAATTTATGCAGCTTTCAGAGAGTTCGGATGGCAAAGGCGAATGGAGTGAGATGGTACGGGCATGTGTTGAGGAGGGATGATGGGCATGTTTTGAGAAAAGCGTTGAAGTTTGAAGTGAAGGGCAACAGGAAGCGAGGACGACCAAAGAAGACGTGGAAGACGCAAGTGCAGAAGGAGAGCAAGAGTGTTGGTTTTGAGGAGGATGCCTTAAATCGAGCGAGATGGAGAGTGGGAGTTGGAGAGATTGCTGTTAGAGTGGGGTAAATCCGGCCACCCCCGTAAAACGGGGATAAACTCGGATCAAAATTGGATTGATTGGTTGATTGATTGATTGACTGATTGACTGTTTGATTGACTGTTAATTAATTGATTGATTGATTGATTGATTGATTGATTGATTGATTGATTGATTGATTCAGTGTGAGTTTAGTTTAGTTCACAACGGTCATTTTGTCACTTGTGCCTTAGCTTCCAACGAGGTCGGGTCGACAACAAATAGCACCAACTGTTGTAAAGTCTAAGATGCAAGAACCATCTTTACTAGTTTTAAAATGTAATAATACAATGCGATTTGTTTTAAAGTATTAAAAAAATGTGAGAACAAGTTTGATTGTCTCATTAATGAGATGCTACTCATTAAACAACTACAACCATGTTTAAATGAACAGTAAGACTCAATCCGAGCTAATGTCTTTGTTTAACTCATGCTAATTTCTGTTTCTCGTTTCTGAGTTACTCTTACAATTGCATATATAATTATTTTTTCCTCGGCAATAGTGCAAAGATATCACCGAAACGTTGGACTCTTATCGCTAGTTTTTATTTGTAAATAATATATGTTAATAAAAACACTTATGTTAGTAAAAGTAGGTCTTACCATATCGTTTTTTCTAAAAAACTGACAAAATATCAGTCAGTTTATTCTCCATTGTTATAAATCTTCTCACGTTTTTACATTTTTTTATTGCTTGCATTTAAATTTGCCCGTCCTGCATTGTTCGGGTACCAAATCCTTTTTGCTTTTAAACTCATTAAAGAGGCTTTGCAGACAAATTTGATTTCAAACAGAAACATTTCAAAGACGTTTATGTGTAATTTTTGTTTTAGCTCAATGTGTCGTCGCAAATATTGGCTAGACTTTAGAATACCCCGACACTGTCATTAA
Source organism: Zoanthus solanderi (assembly GCA_024336925.2). NCBI lineage: Eukaryota > Metazoa > Cnidaria > Anthozoa > Zoantharia > Zoanthidae > Zoanthus > Zoanthus solanderi. Next base: position 6,522 of record JANCMA020263318.1, on the reverse strand, counting down.
TGAAATGGTGATTTATTCTGCGCATTCGTCGTTCTCTAAAAAAAATGCGCAGAATTATATTAACGACAGTGTCGGGGTATTCTAAAGTTGCTCCCAAATATTTGAGAAACCTTAAAGATAATAAAATAGTTTTGGAAGATAGTACAAGTTTGCAATAACATGCACTTCGTGATTTTGTAAATTATTTTGCAAGACTGTGATAGAATATTTTTGAATTCGTTTGGCCACTGGTCGATAATCTCATTAATTTTGACTTTGTTCTTATGATCTATTGGCTCTTACTATCACTCTACTAGTGGACTATTGCAAATCCTACATTCTGATTGGCTACTCTACTAGGGGACTATTATCAATAGTATCACTCTACTAATGCACTGTTGCAAATCCTATATTCTAATTGACTACTCTATTAGGGGTCTATTATCAATAGTATCACTCTACTAGTGGACTATTGGAAAACCTGCATTCTGATTGGCTACTCTACAAGAAGTCTATTATCAATAGTATCACTCTAATAGTGAACTACTGCGAATCCTACATTCTCATTGGCTACTCTACAAGAAGTCTATTATAAATACAATCATTCTACTAGTGGACTGTTGCTAAACCTGCATTCTGATTTGCTACTCTCAAACAACTTTCTAGTCCCCTAGTAGCTAAAGTCGCAGGTTTCTTTCCCAAACAAATACGGATTTTCAGAAAATATTTTATTTTAAAAAAATGACATGTTGTCTGACTGTTTGAGTGATACTAAAAAAATCAGATCTCTCGGCTTCATGAACTTCAAGAGCTGTCGAGGTATAGTCCCTTGGCTTTAAGGTGTATTTTCTTCACTAATCCTATTATTTACAAATTATTCAAATTTTACACACCAAAGTTTTCAATTTCACCCATACAGCGCGAGGCAGTTCTATATTTGTGTTAAAGATATGTGTCATTTGAAGAATATGCATAGGTCAAGTTAGTTTCTAATTAAAACACGAATGCTCCGCCTATATAACATTAAATAACAAACAAAGCCGACCTAATAATAGATTGAATATTCGAAGAAATATCCGGAAAAGCCAACTGCCACAAAATATTCGAAACATTCATCAGTTTTGAAACTGAATGAAAATGTTTCAAGAAAAAGAAAAATAATTGACAAGAGTTACACTTTTTACTTTAAACTAAATCTAAAATGAAGTCTTTAATTTTGTTTTTACAGGTTCAATGCATTTTGGCACCTTATAACAAAACAGGTACTTGTTTTTAGTTTAACCGTTTTATTTCAATAGTCACGTTACTGCCGTAGGGTACTAAAGCAGGGTTCATGTTATTTTGAACTCCAGAACATAACTCTAAAGTTTGAAGAACTTGATTTTAAATTCAAATCTATTTTGAAAGTTTGATTTTTCCAATTTGAAATTAAAGAATCGTTTTTTGAATCACTTTTCAATTAAACATGTTTTAGATGTGTCGCAAATTAATACCACACAGGTATGGAACCAAATAAAATCTTTTAACACAACATACGTTAATGAACCGTTGCTGCCAAACTTCACAGGGAAACAGTCTCAGTTTTGTGCACGAAAGATGTACGGCGAGCGTAGTAAAGTTGAATGAGTAAACAAAACAAAATAAAAACAGCTTTGTCTTTAATTTCTAACGCGAGACGATATATTTAATTAATATCATTTGAATTTTTTTCAATTCATTAAAGATTGTATAGATTTTCCATAACGATAATGAAGCTTATTTTGAACAAGATGATCATTCCTTTTTTTCATATTTTTATAAGTTTTAGAAACTAGAACAAGATTTCTTGAAAGATGGTCCAATTCACTAAGTTCTAAATTATAATAAATGGTTAAAAGTCATAAACTAAAGTCAACTTAATAGTTTTGTACGAAGTTCTCTAAGACTACCATGGCAAAGAAAAACTGAATTCCAATCTCTTTTGTAACTCTTATGTAAGTTCGTGATAATTTGGTCGATTGATAGCAAAACTTTCTTTCACCTGGTAATCTGTTACATAACTCAAATTATTTTAACAATTCTAAGGTGTAAAAAGAAACAGCTTCATAAGGAAAAGTCAAAACACATAACAAATGGTTTGTTTGTCTTACCTTGACTCTGGCTGACAAGATAACTGCAAAAAAGTAAGCAAAGAAGAAAAGGCAGTTTCTTCTTTAGAAAAACCGCCATATTTGCTTCCTTCGGCAAGAAGCAGCCGAGGTACTAGTGCAAAGCACCGGTGTTATCATTTTCTTATAGCGGTAACAAACGGGTAGAGCAAAAAATCGACCTACCATGTTCAGGTTAGCTCCGATTGTTTTCAAATGTTAAAGGAAATTATCAAGGTGTCAACGGGTAAGCATGTAATGAAAAATATTTTGTTTTCTTTTTGGAGGCTTTCTTCTCTAAACAATCATATGGGACAAAGGTGTGAAAAGAAATCGTTTAGAGCACAGACATAATATTCTAACAAGAATGTCAGATATAGCCACGAAAAAGCAAACCTTTTAACTCTTCAGATAGAGTGGAACAATACAGGGCAAAAATACAAACTCTTAGTTCAGGCAAGAAAAAAGTAAAAATAGCTTGAGAACTAAGAATACAATTTCTCACCTATCGGTCACAAAAACTCCTTTCCGTCTCCTCAAGATAAAATCATTGGCTTGCTCCCTTAAAATTTGCGAGCAAATAAGCGAAAATATCAGAATAAAATTTGATTTTATCTCAACAAACAATGCCATTGCCTTCTATAGTAACAATACCTATATGGCTATTTCAGAACGAAAAAACTCGTTTTCCCGATTTTTTGTCATGTTTTTGTGGCGTTAAGCTCGAAAATCATTTCTTAGAAAAGCAAGAAAGAGAAACGAAAATATTAGATGTGTAATACGTTACTTTCATTAAAGGAAAAAATATATAATGCAGCAAGGAGTGTAACCCTTTCTACGAAAAAAAGAACTGTACCATGGTTAAGAGTTTGCATGTCTGCGAAACACAAAACCAGACAAATTTTTCTGATGTTTTCTTTACTCATTATTTTCACTAGAAGTGGTCACTTTCATAAGTTCCAACCCAAGGATAATTTGTTCGAAGAACAAAAACGTGTATTTGATTTTTGTTTTTCAAAAACTTGTTTAGAGCAAGTATTGCAGAGTCTATAGACTTCTTTTTATCCTTAATCCAAAAAAGTGCCAGAGGTTACAGATTTATTTTTTCAAACCATTGTCGAAAGTTTTGTAGATTATTGTGCTGATCCGTAAAACGGTAGGCTAGGGCAGAGATATTTAATTCATGACGTGTGAGTCCTTGTTTGAGAGAGCTTCAGCCTGTTCAAAAGTCTATATAAGAACGCAACAAATGACCTCGCTATCTTAAGAGTCCTTGTAGCTCAGTGGATAGAGCGTCCGCCCGGTGTTCGGAAGGTTGAAATCCCGTCATGGGCTCAGAATTTTTTTTGAGTATTATTGATTTGAAAAAAGAAAACAGGGGTTAGTACTTGTAACTTTCGAAAGGGGATTTTGACACTCGTTCTTAGATAACGTAAAAACTCCATAAATTCTTTATTTTTTCAAAACTTTTAGTATATTTCATCTTGTCTCATATGTTTTCGATATATATCCCTCTTCCCAAGGGAAGGCCAGAAGTTTTATGGCAAAAACAATCGTATTGCTCAGTTTGTAGCAGACACCAAACCGGACATACGTGTTTATTGCAAGAGAAACATGGCTAACTCCTATTCATAGCACAGCATAAATTCTAATAATTCTGGTTTGTCAAGAGTAAGATTGCAGGACAGAATTATTAGGGTTACTAAAGGGCGGAAGAAGATGTGGGGTAGCGAACCTTGAACATAAATTAAAGAAAACAAGGTTGAGATGGTTTGGTCATGTAAAACGTAAAGATGTGAATAGCATACTTAGAAGAGTGATAGAGCTGGGAGTGGAAGGTAGAAGGCCAGTAGGTAGGTCAAAGAAGACCTGAATAAAGGTAGTGGAAGAAGAAATGAGGAAGCTAAACATCATGGAAGATATAGCAGAGGATAAAAAGAGTGGAGGCAACTCATATCACGTCCAACCCCTGGAGTGGGAAACTAGGGATGACGATGACGATGATGATGACGCTGACACTGACGATAACGATGACGATGATAGTCTAATTCGTATACCATAGAAACAAGAGAAAAAAAACAGATCCTTATGGTGGAGTACTAATTGCTATTCAAAAGATCTTACCATCTTATTAAAAAAAGGGTACGATTCGGAAACAAATTGTGAAATTCTGTGGTGTAGTCTGGTAGAAAAACTCTTCATATAACCTTATAGGAGTTTACTAGAGAATAAAACATCCATGCTAGAGTTGAAGTCACTGTCCTTAATGATAATGACCATAATGATCATCACCATCTACTCCTGGGCGGAGACTTTCATTTCGCGCGGTGGGATTGGCAAAACACATAGTAAAGCATTACGCAACCATCCAACTCCCCACCATCAGTTATAATAAAAGCAAAATGGGACACTTTTGAGAAGCATCTAAATTTAGAACATAAACTAGTAATAATTGAAAATTAGGGGAGTGCGTTCGATGGGGTGGCGAGAAAAACGAAGCTGATCGATATTAGTCAACAAGACACCACGGTCGCATGAAGTCGAGGCATTTTATGACGGTCGCCCGTACGAAATTCTCAAAGCAGGATAGCATCAAGCCTGAGCCAGCGAGCAACGGCAAGATTAGGATGCGTTCTCCTTCGTCGAACGCAATTAAAGCATTAACGTTGCTCTGCATGCTGACAGACGTAGACAACCAGAGCGCATTTGGGTAATTATACTAAGAATTATTACCTCATAAATACTAAGTAGAAATAACTAATGGAAATAATGTATACGAATTAAGTACTTAGAGCTGTTGTAGCTCATTTATGGATATGTTCAGGCTTCAAAGTAATGCAGTGATACTATAGTGCTATCGATGCACTTATTAATCGTTCATTTTACTCGATAAATGTTTGTTAAATTTGTGAAGGAATGTTATACTCAACACCAAGTGACACCCTTGAGCAGTTTTCCTTACGGAATTGCATTTTTTAATTTTTTTTTAGGCGGGCCAGCTAAGTAAACACACAAAGAAGATTTTCCTTGCCTCAAAACCTCCACCCGTTATTGAATCGGTGTTCAAAGGTATGTGTCGATTATTAGAGAGCTTATTTAAGTTGGGTAAATTATTGGAGCGGTTTTTCTCGTCTGTTTTTAAACAAGATGCTGAGGACTATGACCGGGTCATTAAAAGCGGAAGCAAAAATTTTGCGCTTAGCCTGAGTTTTGTCTGTTTCCTTCTTCAATTCAAAACATTTAAGCGACAATTTATCAACATACTCAGCTGAAACTATAATCATTGCACTAGTATATCATCACCAACGTGTGAGTTTGGAAGAAACGTTATCATCATTAATCATACATGAAAAATTACTTGATTCTGATTGGTCAAGAACAGTGCAATAACTTTGTAATTTTGTGCAAAAATGTGTAATTCCGTGCAGAAATTTGTAATTTTGTGCAATTACAATCTCAAATACTTAAATCTGATTGGATTTGCTTTGGTGGCGTGACGCGCAAAGTCCAAAGTTCAAAGTTGTTTTGTTTTGCCTGCAGAGTTTTGCTCGGTAATTTTGTTTTGTGTGTGATTAGTATATGTAATTGAACCTTTACGAGCTCAATAAGAAATTAATTTGCACGATTGTGTTTTAAAAAGAATCAAAATCGCGTGAGCCAGTTAGGCACCATACGTTTACTTGTTAATCATATACTGAAAAAATTATAATAAAATCAAAGGGAACTGTGAATGAATCGTGGATACATTAAACTTGAATTATTTTGCTAGTTAAATTTCGTTTTACTGCAACACATTTTTGGATACAGTTTAAAGGACTTAGAACTATTTTGAACGGTGGTGTTGAGTGAAAAGTCATAAGATTTCATTTTGATTCTAAATTTAAAAAAGAAACTTTTTTATAAAATGTGACAGTTTTTCAGGAGTTACGTCATACAAATTAATTTGCTTCTCGATTTGCTCGTTGCTGCATTTGCCATTACTTCGTTAAGTAAATAGAACAGTTCCGGTATTATTTCGGAAAGTCGATATCAGTTGGACTCACATTAAATTATCCAGTTTGTTTACATCTGAGTGAGTGACAAATTTGCATATTCTGACCCACAGCAATAATTCGTTCCTACGCTTCGCGTATCCACGACTAAAAATGGCGGTGAAAAAACAGAACTTGAGAGTCACAACGTAACAATTCATGCATGCACTGTCGATTCATGCCTCCATCGTTGTCATAGAAACTTTTGCATTTTGATTGGCTTGTTAGCTTGTGACAATCCATGCGTGCACGGACAGTTCATATCTCCATCGTTGTCATAGAAACTTCTACATTTTGAATGGCCTATTAGCTTTAAGCTGATGTTACACGAGGCAATTTTTTGTGCAACTTGTCTCGCAACGCCATTGCGAGACAAGTTGCAAAGG
>JANCMA020263317.1:0-22435 GCA_024336925.2 Zoanthus solanderi | reverse complement strand
TGTTCTTCACCTTTTCTCAGCCTCAGCATGTTCTTAACATGTTCTTAAATTTTTGGCGATTTTCAGCCTCATGTTCTCATAAAAAAGGTTCTAACGTTCTACCAATAATTTTTCATTGGTTGCAATTCGAGTGAGATAATTATGTTGCACAGTCACCAATGGATAAATTATGTTTAGTAGTTTTGCAATTATGAATAAAATCATAGAAGAGAAACCATGTATGTAATTTTACAATATCAGACAGTCACTGGCCATTTACAACCCAACAACAGCAAACGATGTTGGGCATTTGTTGCTGTGAACCCAGAATGTGAATCTTTTGCTGCGAATGGCTTAATTCCCAGTAAATTGAAAAAAAGAAAAAACATCCATAAGGTTTTGTTTAAAACTGTATATAACTGAAGTACTTTGTCTGTTGCTAATTGCAACTTTATAATTTTAAGAGGTTACCAGCTACTATCACAAGTTCTCCTTGCCATGGCTGTAGGCCAAGATGACGGAAATCCTTAATGCGGATAAAAATTTGAAATTATATCAGAACTAGAAGTGCTTCAAGAATTACGAAAAATTGTTTTAGGATGAAAAAAAAATTACTTAGTTGCACTTGAATTAACTATAATTGGCTTAATTGGTTAATTACGAGATGAGGTCGGGGCATTTGCTAAGATGTCTTTGTCGGAAACTACAAAGTGTCGGAAGCGATACCCGACTATGCCGAAATTTAAACATTTGTGTGACCTTGTTTTCCGCCAAAGCTGACTCAGCTTTGCATCCTTCCGGGGTCAATAAATTTGTACCAGCGTCTGCTGGAAGGTAATTTGAGATGGTTAGTGTCATTGTCCAGGCAGAGTAACTGAAGACTCTCATCCGCTTAACACTACAGAAACCGGAGATAAGCGCCAGCTACATGGGTCATTTGACTCGTAAAGATTTTCGCTAGTTAACTCTTTAGTTTTAATTTAAAATAATTGCCAATAGCAAGCTAATCCGGCAATGGGCGGTCAGGGTTCACGCGCAGAGAGATAAATGTTCGCGTAAGTAGTGCTGTTCACATCAGTTTTTGCACTGATTCAGTCAATCCAAAAAATGTTGAACATTGCATTTGCCAGAGCCAGAAGATCTTCTTCTTATCATTATGGATGGCTAGCATTATTTTGTCTGCATTCAGATCGGTGTCTCTGTTCGCTGTTACAGCAAACATTCAAAACAAAATGTTAGCCCAAACTTGAATGAATGAATAACCTCGCCTTCAGTGCTTAGGGGCCTTGAGTGAACCATTTTACTTTTGAGGGGGGAAGAGTAGTGCAAGATTTGACTAGTACAACCAAAAGTTGTTAGCTTTTTAGAGATGGGGGGATTTAAAAAGCTTTATCATTATTATTATTAAAAAGCTTTGCTTGCTTAAAAAATCTAGCCTCAAAAGTTTGCAAAGAAGTGTGCACAAGTACCATTTAAACCTTTTCAGACTCCTCTCCCCCCTTTCACCTCTTTCCCCGCAGTTTAAGGGACACCAACCTCATTCCCAGGGCTTTTCCCTATGTTGTGGATGCGGTCGGACACTCACAACCTACGCAAAAGCCCTGGGAACGAGGTTGGAGGGGACATCAAAAAAGCCCATTCTGAATAGGGTTAAAATTGTTTAGTTTTAACTTGCTTTATGTTAAAAGTTTTATCACAATAACTTAAATTGGAAAGTTATCTACTGTATTGCAACTGGTCCCAGTGGACATATGTTATGGGACTTATCGGTGTAGTCGCAAAACAAACATTTGAGAAACTGGACAACAATTTTCGTCTTTAAAGACATGTTTCGATCGAACTTCATCTACAGTTGCACTAAAAGATACAATAATTTGCTAGTCATTTATACGTTTAGAAGTATCTACTATAATAGACTATCACGTAAACAATGAATAAATGTAAATTACAAAGAATTTCGGCAAGGTTAGGAAAATCAAAACAAAAAAGGTTTAACATATTTGCATTACACGGAACTCTCACGTTTTCAAGCATCTGCAGAGTTGAGAAATTTGTCGCAAGCTCCGCACAGAGAATTGCTTCACTATTTTGGGCTCTGCCCCCTCGATTTTCATTCAAAAATTAAACAAGCCCTTCACATTGAATGCGAACAACCCTCCCTTAACAAACAACTTTTTCATGTGAATGTAGGTCTCTCCGTAAAATACTAATTTGTTAAACCCGTTTTTGTTTTAATTTTGCCGGCTCACATTGGTGGAATTCTTTGTAATTTACATTTATTCATTGTTTAAGGTATAGAATGAAACACGTCTTTAAAGATAAAAAATATTGTCCTGTTTCCCAAATGTTTTATAAATCTGCTTCTTCTACGATCTTTTGAAAACAAAAATTAATCTAAGAAATACAGCCTTATTAGTCAAATGTATATGCAGTTGGAAGGAAACATAGGGACTGGAAACCAGACCCCGTCACGTCTCTCCCTCGGTCCATCACAGGATAACCCATTCTCGTTCCCAGAGCCAAACGTTTTCTTAGCCGGCTGGCGAGGACTTCTTTTCTCGTGCGAATGCGTCATTGGCTAAGAAAAACGCTGGGCTCTGGGTACGAAAATGAGGATAACCAAACACTGTTGCAAAAACTAAAATTGAAATCAACTTTGGGGTATCGCATTTGATGAAAATAAGAAAACTACTTATTTTAAGAGATTGATTGATGCATTTATCTCGAAATAATGTATATAATGTATGAATCAATTTCGAGCACTAGCCTTCCTAAAAGAAATATTTCAACCATGAGCTGCCCAAATTAGGCCTGTTTGCTGACGTATTAAGTCTTTCAAACAAATTAGTGAGCATTTAGCCTACGTAGCAAGTGTTTTCGTTGGTTCTTGACCAGCTTTTCTTTTTTGGCCTTGCGAAAATTGGGGCGAGGGCAAATAATCAAAAAGAAGGGGTGCGCCCCAAATTTCGCGCGGCAAAACGAAAACACTTGCTGCGCTTCGCAGGCTAGCGAGTATTGTGAATGTTAGTGCGATATGCCATTCTCATATTTTGTTCAGATGTTAAATGTTTATTGATATAAACACAGTATTTTTACCTGGCAAAACGGATTGTTGTCTAAAGTGAAAATATAACATACCAGTCAGATGAATACGCTGAATATACCAAGAGTTCTTGCGGATTGTTTTAGTAGGCAATTGTGTTTGGCGCGCAGTCTTATTGAAAAGCAGCCCTTTCAATCCAAATACCCCCCAAGCGCGACCCCCACATTTCACCCTCTACTTGACTTTCTCTATGGAAAACGTCTCATCTCAGCTTGTTCCTTGCAGTTGCAAAAAAAAAGTTTTAATCAAGGCTGTTCTGAAAAAAAATGTAGACTCATATGCTTACGGGTTTAAAAACAGTGTTTTTTTCAACGGGAAATTTCTAAATTGATGACTCACAGATAATGAAAAATACCTTTCTAACTTCCCTCGGATTATTTTAATTTTGGCGACATAATTGATGTGTGGTAAAAGGTTATAAATTTAAGGTGAGAGAGTCACTCAAAAGACATAACCCCGATAAACATACCAACTAAATAACATCTCACTCATACAAAACATTCCATTGCTTTGTTAGTTAATTTACTATTAAATTTAAGCGCCATTCCTGTCAGCTAAATGAAATTCTATCAAGTTACATAGCTCTGCAACTACATTTTACATTCAATATATATAATTTTCTTTGTTATAATTGCATTCAACATAGCGCATATTCTATACCTTCCTTGCCGGGGAAGTTTCGTTTATACTAGCAAATGTTTTGTCAATGTCTCTTACAGATTACTTCAAAAGATAAAATTTACTTTAAATCTTTTTCTTGGCTCAAAAAAATGAACACAGAACAAAAAGTATAAAGCCAACGGTAAGTCTAAAATATATATACACCAAACTACATTTTTCAAGAGAAAAATACTAATATATTTAGAGCTTTCCTTCAATAAATATATCCGTTAAGTATATTGAAGAGATAACTGAAGAAAGCAATGGAGAGAATATTTCCTACATTATATAACAAATAAAAAGTTTATGTTTCATCACGAAAAACAAAGAAAAGAAATTGCATCTCATGAAGGGAAAAATCTTACAATAGTTTACGATTAATAACTTTATCTGTAAGCTTGTCTTTGTGCTGCCAAGAATCGGTCATTGCTCATGGTCAGCTTGGGGACGAAGAAAAACGAGTTTAGTCATACACCTAAAAATCCTGAACCAATTTCAAGTATATCAAAACTTCCTGCCAATCAACTAATTAAAAGAGAGTATATTTTACCAAACTTAGTATCAAATTTCAAACTACAATAAAACGATAACGACCTAGTTCAGATCTGTAAATGATAGCCCTTACAGAACCGTGTACACGACAATCGCTTCTCCTTCTATCAAAAACAGAAAATCCTAGTCCTAGAACAAACCGTAGCTTTAACCTGGTTGCATTAATAAAGAGTAAATTATTTTTAAAGACTTACTAAGGATCAATTTTTTATAATATCTCTATTCCACTACTCAAAAACACGTTGATAATCGCACCCCCAACCTCACAATAACAACGACCTTTCCTTTTGTCAGTCTTAAATACTACGAAAATAAATAAAAATAAATGTAAATTATAAAAGATAATAAATACTTTCTGAAATATGGAATACAGTAACAAATTTATTTTCTATTGAGCCAAGTTTTCTAAACAAACCAAACAACTTAACTTTGGCCAATATTAATCTATTCAATGAATTTGCCTTAAGTTCGTCCAACAAGGCTATGCTGCGCAAAATGCATATTCAAAATGCAAAATGCATAAAAATGTTGTGAGAAAGTCTCTTTTCTTTCCTGTTTTACAATGTTGAAGAAGATACAAGTGGTAGATGATACATATTTTTTACATACGTGTTTTTTTCTTTGAATATATATCAAAGTACAGTTAAAGTTCCCGCGTGAAATTATCCGGCATGCACTCCTGGCAAAGATTGCCAAGTTTAATGTGGTATTCCGCTAAACCCTAACGCAATTTTGGCATCAGTTCAAAATTAGATCATGAACATTTAACAGTACTATTGCAAAGTCTTTCGGCCTCATTAAAGTATTTCGAGTTTCAAAATCCGGGAAGAGCAAAATTCAATGTTACAATCTAAAACATTTCCCCTTATATATTACTCACTCTATATGATAAATAGATTTTCATCAATTTTTGAAAGTTAGGGCTTTGGAATGAAATTTCAAACACCTCATTTGAGAATTTAATAGATTCTTGAATGCAATATTTTGCATGCTTTGATTCTGTAAATAACGCTGAAATAATCTGCATAAAATAGCTCTGCTGTCAACAGACAGCGAATTGTTTGATTGGTCATTTAAGTAATTAACCGTGGTATGTTCTCTAATGCATGAATAAACCTTGCAAATCTAGAAAAAAGTGGACAAGCCCCTTGTACCATTTAAAGTGTTAAGATTACTAGTTTTACACCGATATATAAAATCTGATTTGATCGTTTGTTTTAAGTAAGGTTGTAAAAATAGGCTAAAATGAAGTACGAAGTGATCTTCATACAGAAACTGAAGACATCATAATGTTGTAATAGTTTAAGTTGCAACAGTTAAACGAAACAATTATGTTTTAGGGTGACATCAGAGGATAAACCTTAGGAGAAACAGTTCAGAAAATATAGGAAAAGTAGGTGTATACATAACACATAGATTGAGTAACAGAAAACAAACATCAACTCGCAACTTACTAACAAAGTAAGCGACGATCCAAAACGATACAAGTAGTATGTTGTACTGAAACGTCACCAGATTTGTACAAACAAGAAAAAGGAAAAAAGGGAAAAAAACACAATTTTTTTTATAAAAAGAAATATTGACCAGAAAGCATAAAAATGATTTTTTTCTCGTGCAAGTTTCTTTAACTGATATTTTAGTTGTTGCCTTGACATCATTTACTGCCGATTAAAAAGACAAATTCCACCTGGTAAATGGATAGAGTAAGTCCGGTAAAAGCTCTTTTTCTACGTGTTAATCATGTCCAAAGATGTCGCCCTAACACACATAAACGGTCATTACTTTTTACCATATTAGGAACAAAGGCACTGAACTAATTATGCCTCGATTCCATATCTTCGGAGTGCTGGTTATGAGGCATCGTTACCTCAAGTGACCCTAAATCCGAACTTGCGGGTACAACCGTAGGTACAGACACGCATGGAGGGTAGCCGAATCCAGCTTGCGTTGATGAAAATGGTTGCGTTCCGTTGCATGACGGGAAATTGTAGAGATGACCATGAGAGTGAGGCAAAAATGTCGGCGCTACAGAGCTCATAGGATAGGTTTGGCGCGCGTACGGAGAATAACGGATGTCCATATGCATGCTGCGCGCGTGAGCTGACGGCGCCTTCAGATGTGAATGTGTAGTAATTGGGCTTACAGCGCATGCGCTTGTGCCCGGCTCGTCGTATAAGTGAAGTGAAAGTTGATTTGGTTTTATACCATTCTGAGGTGAACGCAAGTATGGACTTGAGACATTGTTATATCCTTGTTCGTCATCCAGCGATCTGTTGTCGGATGTCTTCGAAGTTGGAACATCTGGAGCAAGGGATTGTGAGACATTTTGGGAGGCCGGCTTCAGCAAAGGTTTTGTCTCTATTGAGTTTACACTCATCAGAGTCGGTGAAGCGCCTGGGGAGAAAAGTCAGGGTTAGAATCACTCCAAATATGACAAGAATACTATAAGCAATAACAAATTTACCACAATAAACTGTGAGTTAACTTACACTGTCAATAGAAAAACTATATATTGTTCATATTTGAGACACTTAACATGTTCCCCCCGGCCCCTACCTAAGGACGAGAATTTCAGATGTCACACCTTGACAATAAGCTATACATCTGAATGCCTACATTACTGTAAATCGTGATCAATTTAGTGCCGCAGTGAAGCACCGCCTTTTTAAAAACAAGTTGTTTTAAAAAAATATGATGTCAATGTCATTAAAAACAGACGTTTCGGGCATAGCCTTTCTTCAGTGTGAAGAAGAAGAAGGCGAAGGGCCCGAAACATCTGTTCTTAATAATATTTAACACCAAAAATTTCTAAAACAACTTATTTTAGCATTTTTAATGGCGTCACGCATCAGAAAAATCATTTGATTTTATTTTCTAACCGTTTTTTTAGCCAACATCACGTGCTCATTTATTAAAGTGGTAGTTTGGGTCTCCCAGCTCTTCTAAATTCCCCTTATTGAGATATTACATATATCATTCAAATTCCTGTCTTAACGACCAGTATTTCTTTTTTGAAACAAATAAAATGTCCGTTGTTTGTTTCCAAGTTGATGGATAATAGTGTGCCGCAATTCGCATTCGCCTACTTAGCAGCGAGAAAAAAAAGTCAATTATCCGATATTCTTAGTGTAAATGCTGGGAAAAATATACTCATCAGGTCCATGCAGTTTTTCCAAAACTTCAATTGCACAGAAAATGAATAAAAGAAATGACAATTCTCATAAATCAAAAGAATCTATTCGATATTTTATGCACCATCTGATTGAATTGGGCTCGGTCAAAAAACGATTAAAACAAAAAAAAATTACATCTTTCAGCTGAAACAAAGCTTTCAGAGTTTGACTGTTTTTAAGAAATGAAGCACCAGTAAGGTAAGTGGTAGGAGATACCAAAGTTCTCTTACAAATAGCCGAGGAATGGAAACTGGAATTTTATCACTATGGCGAACATCAACTGCTAAAAAAGAATTTTAGAACATATAATGGCAAAATAAATTAAGATCAACTTCATTTGTCTCTGTTCATTTTCAAAATTCATTACCAGCAGCCTTTACAAAATTGTTCTTTGTTCTAAAACACAATTTGGTTTCTGTCTTGTTTATAAGCCAAAAAAGGGCTATTTGTTTCTACCTGTCTCGAGAAACTTGAGTTCTTCCTTGCGAAGTAGAAAACAATATTATTGACCATTGTTACATACGTTTCTGATTTTAATGTTCCAGGTCCAAAACAAAAACCAAACAAGAGTTTGAAAACATGACGACTTGAGTTCAAACCAGAATTATTTATTTCCTATTATTCATGAAAATATTGAAAAAAAAACATTAAAACATTGTTTTACTTGCAAGATCAACTCAGTTTATTGAAAAGCTTTTACCTCCATAGAAATTTTCCGCCTCCCACAGATCTGTCAATGGACCATTTAAAATATTTGTCTTCCGAATTCCAGACCCTTTTTATCGTGACTTGGTAACGGCCTCCTAGCTTTACCGTATATTGACAAATTTAATTTTTTGAGTCTTTAGTCAGTAGGTATAGTGCTAAGAAAGTGAAGTATTACCTTTAGAGATGACACCGAATTTAAATCTAGGATCGCCTATTAAAGATAATAATTCTAAAATTTTAACATACATTGCTGATCTCTCTAGTCTTAATAGCTGAACCCGACTGGATTTACTGAGTTTACTGCTACTCTATTCTCAATGATAGGTGAGGTCTCTGAAAAGACTTTTATTAGTGTGGTTAATTGACATACTCCTGGCACACAAAGAGTCCACATCGCCCTGGATCACTCCTCATTTAAAACAACGCATGCAAAAAAGAATAGTCATAAGACCAAAGCTATCCCGCTCCAGTGCCGCAGATGAATGGTTCCGCTTTTGACAAAATTCGCAACTCTGTGAACTCCGAAACCAAACATTCTAACAAAAAATAAGGGCGCTTTCTTTGAAGCTAAAGGAATATAAAAAACACTTTGGGCATCATTAACGAACTATACTAAAAACAAAAAAAATTAGCAGCTCGCACACAAATGAAATCAAATGAAATGGTTCCTCAGTTCTTGATTTCAAACGTCTCTAAAGAATGTTAAAAATAATGATTATGCCTCTGATCCTAGACTTGCGGCCGAGATAACTTTAGTCAAAGCAGCTCAGATTATATGTCAAGGACCAAGTGACAGCTTTAATTTGACACATACAGATCGTTTAAACTTTTTTTAAGCGAATGGATTAAATAACATTATAGATAAGCTTCTTCGTGAATGTCCAGGTTTGATTGCCGAGTTTCTTGACTGCTCTGTTGAAACGGGTATTTTCCGTAAAGAGTGCCAATCTGCAAAAGACCTAGTTAAACAAGTTTTTGAATGGGTGATTTACGAGCAAGCTTTTTGCTTTTCTTACAAATAAAACTATTTTATCGAACTGAAAATCTGGGTTATGAGTCCTCCATTCCAAAGTCCTTCCTCTTCTTCAGGCTCCCAATGATTATAATCCATAAAAATGCACCAATGCATATAAAGTAATTTCAACGCAGTTTGTGGTTTATTTTGACCTCAAGAGAGCTTTTGATAGTGCAAACCATGGAAAACTACTCTCAATATTAAATACATACGGCTTTGAAAGTTCTAAAGGAATCAGTTCGACTCATACTTAAATAATCGAAGTCAAAAATGTTTTGTGAACGGTCACCTTTCTGACAACCGTTCGTTGTTTTGCTATATACCACAAGGAACCACTCTGGATCCCCTTTTGCTTTGTTATATAGAAACGACTTGTTAAGTTGTCTTGAACAACCAAAACATATATTTTCATTTTTATAAAGCCTGTAAATTATATTTGTAATTATTCGACTGATTTATGTAATATTCTTAGATATAAATATATTTTTATAGATATAGTGTATGTATTGTTATATGTACTGATTCATTTTTCCGTGTTATATATAATTTTAGAAGAATAAATGATAAAATAATTGGTAAAATCTTTGCATTAGTTCTCTAGTTTAACTGATGAGATGGTTTTGTCATCGACTTATAAAGTTTATCTCGAATAATCTCTCTAAATGATAGAGATATGTTGTGGAGGAAACAAGATAAAAATCTTAGATTTATATTTTTCCACTTGAGATAGATGAGGCGGTTTTAAAATAATCACAACTAAGATCTTAAGGATAAATGAATTATTTGCATTTAAACTTCGTTTGATGAAACCAATATAGTTTTATGAAGACAAATCAAACACTTTAACCTTGGATTCTTATCTTAAGTTCAACTGAGATCTTTGAAAAATGCATTAGTTGATGATCAACGCTATACCTCCAAGTTTATTAATTTTCACTGCTATCTTTCCCTATGTAAAACTGGGAAATGCAAAGAACCAGGGCGTGCATAATTTGTATTCCTTCTGCCTTGTGTCAACTAACTTTGTTCTTAATTTTTTTCTATTTACTACAAAACTTTACATGAATTTCTTATTACAAAAATTCAGAAATTCAATTGAACTCCCGTTAAACTAAATTACAGTAAGATTTTAAACAATTTTGCTAGTATATACTCGATACATACCAGTTTTAAAATGGTCTACCAAATTACTAAATTAACAATTCCAGGATGTCTCTAAAATTAGAATCAACGTTAATCTAACAAACTTACAGCTATCAAGTAAGTACTAATAAGGCACTAGCTACCGCGTTAAAATCAAAACAACGAAAATGTCGTGTTTAAAGTGAATTGCTTCATGATAGCAAGTGACACATGCCGAGAATGCAAGCATTTTTAAGTGATTAATTTTAAGAAACGCACTTTCAAAAATTCATTAAAAATTTTGATTATTTCAAAGTTTTTCAAAGAAGCATATCCAGATAATTTTTTATAATAAACATTATTACTTTGAATAAAAAGTGTATACAAGATATATATATTTTTATCATTTGAGCCACAAACATAAAATTCTAAGTCAGCCAAAACTTGCATGCACGGTTTGGATACTATCAGGTGTTGATCGAATCACCTTTCGCACAATTTTTCTCCAGTGCTATCTCTCGAAGAACGCAGATCCTTTACAAATAGCAGTCTATAATATTTGAAAGATACTAATTGACAGTTGATCATTGAAATAATGGTCAAGTACGGTTACCTTAAAAATGTTCATTTTTTAACCAAACGAGTCCCGACTAACTAGAACTGAATTGTTCCATATTTCCCACAACAATACCAACAAAGTAAAGAGTAGTTTCTCAAATGTCCAGTTCTGTAACTTTATCAGTTTATTTCTTTTGGTGTTTTACTTTTTCAATAAAAAGCGATATTTATAATTGAGCCTCCGTTCTGAGTGAAGCAGCACTGAAGGTGCACTAATACATATTATGTTTGTGAGTTTCTTGACGTTTCTTAAACTCTTTTTTTTATTCTTTTGACTTAAATCGAACCGGCTTTTTTTCAAGTTTTTGCAAAAAGATGCAAGGCGTAAACCACAAATGTAGGTTCAACAGTAAAAACTTTCCCTTTACTAAACTGGCTTTACTTAGATTCATAGCAAATAATCGGAATGCTTCTGAAATGTAGAATTGAAAACTTTAGTCCGCCATGAAGATTGACTGATCCAAGTAAAATGGTTTTATCTAATCACTAATGATTGGCTGTTGTCACTCGGTATACGCGTTACACTCACAACTATCAAAAAATAAAAAAATGCATTTAAATTTATTTCCTTAAAGGCCAATAACTTTATAGTTTGCTGCCAATGATGGCTTGCATCTAATTATTGTTTGAACATGTTTTGAAACGACACAAGAGAAGTGATTGTCGGTGCTCTTTGGGAAGGCAGCTGTCTGGTGTATGCGGACAATTTTTGTAGTTTAATTGCGAGTCTATGATCAGATAAACAATGGGCCCTGTAATTATATGAACCTCAAAGAATCAAGACTCTTTGCTGCAATCAGAGGAAAGATGTATTTCATAGCAAGATCGATTACTTTTGAGATGACATAATTCCGCCAAACCCAAGATACGACCTTCACTTGTTTTCATTTTCGAGACTTTTACAGTTTATTAAAATCAAGATTTGTCTAAGGTATCTGCTCGAGAAAAAGTGTTTGGGTGTTTCGGCACAAGCAAAAATGATAACACTAAATTTCAAAAAAAAATAAAAAACAAAAAACAAAACAAGGCCATAAAACTGATTTGACATCCACTATACGAAATGAAATAAGAAATTGCTTCCAACACTTCAATTCCCTTTCATGAGTATCTTTAAAAGATAAAAGTTTTCGTTTATATTTTATATGTTTATATATCTCTGTATACTTTAAAATGGTGAGTTTTTTTTTTCCATGTCAATCATTATTTTCTTAAAATCAATTTGGCCTTTACGTTTTTCATCTACATACTCAGACCTACAAGCGATTGAAAAAGAAATAATTCAATATTCTATCGATTTTTTTATATGAACCTTTATTTTTTGTTACCCTTTCATCTGGCAAACAAAGAAACCGGGTGCTATCCACTAACCTTGGTTTTCAACGGAAATGCGATTTTCATTGAGAATTTCTGGCTGAGTTTCTTCCTCATCAGAATCTTCTTCACTTCTCAAGTTGCAACTGTCATTTCCCCTGCTAGATCTAAATTAAAGTAGGCGAGAAATACAAGTGTGAAAATTACGCACAAAAACATGTTTTTGTCAACTCTTTGTCGTACTTCACAGCTCTTTGTGTAAAAACAGTTGTTCTCACTTTTTCGCAACTTTAACAAAATTTGGTGTTCCTGTTTTGTCGTAAATTTTCTCAACAATCATAAAAAAACGATAAAATCGCACGGGCATTTCGGATTGTTATTAAGACGAAAAAAGATCGAAAAATAACACCTTACCTGCGTTCTAGGCGTCTTCGATGACCGGCGCCATTTTCTCTAAACCCCTTGGCAAATGGATTGTTGTCGATTTTTAACTTAGTAACCTATATAAATGAGAAATATCCAACGCCATTAGAATAAAAATGGTGTTCTTAAAACCTCACTCAAACGAAACATATTGTCTCCCAAAACACCTGCAAAGTTATAGTAAATCATTTTGCTATTTACAACCTGCTTAGAGAGCCAGTGTTTTGAAAACAAAATCAGAATTTTAAACTGCTTTGAAGCAATAATTCAGTCGCGCACAGTTTCGCGAGGTTGCAACAACCATCTTGTGCGGTCTTTACAGCAGCAGTATTAAAACCCAAACAACAAAGAAAAAATCATTTTACAGATGCATTCAAAATTGTAGTTGATTCAGCTAAATAAAAAGCAAATTAAGATATCAATAAACCTGAAATCTACAGATATTATTGTAAAAGCTAAAAACAGAAATTATCTTGGACAAGATGACAATTTTAAAAACATATTTCAAAAGATTTGAAACAAAAAATGGATTAAATTAATTGCCCAGCAATAACAACTGCCTGTACCATCAATGAAAGTAACTAAAGAAAAAAAACTAAAAGTGAAATACTTTTTAAAAAACGAAAAAAAAGAAAGGAAAAAAAAAATAATGCTCTTCTTTTCAACTGATAAAAACCAGTGTTCCTTATTCGAACCTTTTTCATTCAGATTTTTTTCATTCAACGGCGTTTGCTTACATTGAAATGCGTTCGAATTTATTGCTCTACCATAACAATCGGTCCTTTAAAATATCCAAGATGAAAATGATTCGTTTTCAAACCTACCAAAAAAATTTTTAAACACGGTTCGGTTCCTTTACATCTTACATGGAACGCGATTGTAGCAACATTTGCCGGTATAGATTTGAATTAAAAAACTTCCCTTACCTTCTCATTCTGGTAGGCTGTAACCGCAATAAATGTAGTTTGGGGAAATGTGAATGTCTTAAAATTTGTCCACGGATGCTTGTACATGTCATCTGCTCTTACAACGTGGACTCTTGGCTGATACTTGTGCATAGAATTTAGTATGGTCTGTAAAAAGAGTTGAAAAAAAGTTGTCAGATTTTGGTGTATGGCCAATTTGAGTTGCCAACTGAAAAATCGACTGCGATTTTAAAAAGAAATGTAAATAACTTGATTTTTTTTTCAAAAATAAATAAAGATACTTACATATCCGTATTTATCAGCAATATTATTAGTTAGTTTCATTTTATGGAAAGAAATTGTCTTCTGCATCCACTGGGCGCCTGTACTTGGCGAGTCCGGCTGAACATAGAGTGGTTTGGGCATCTCAGGATCAGATTTGCCAGCGACCATCCATCGGCAATTATGAAACTTGTATCGGCAGTCGTCCGCCGGTACTATGTCCAGCAACAAAAAATATTTTGCCCTTGGATCAAGTCCTGTAATTCGACATTTAATCGCAGGAAACATTCGCCTAGAGTAAAGGAAAACAATAACGAAACCGTGACTTCAGAATGGTGTTTGTATAAAATATTGAATCGAAGAAGTGTTCGAGAAATCGCCTTCGTGTGAAATCGACTAGACACACAGACAGCAAAAGCTAAGCATATTTTGACTACGTTTGTGATGAAATTAATTTGCTCGAGGCGTCTAAATCGTCACGATACAGAGCCGTGAAAACACATCATGAACAAGTGAAACATATACAACTTAGAAGAGCAAATGTAAATGTATTCTCACTGACTTGCATGGTCATCATACCTTCCCGCTTTTGTGATCACCATTTCTGTTTTCTCTTCGGAAAATGATTCCCATAGTTTTTTATTTTCTAGGATCACCTCAATATTGTCGTACTCAGAATCATGAATGGGAAGATGGCGAACTTGCTGTGGTCCCGCAGCAACTGTCGATGGACTAAAATGAGAGGGCTGTTTTCCCATTTGTTGAGGATGGTAGTGCGAATAGGGATATGGCGAGTTCGAGTTTAGGTTATTTGGGACAGACGAAGACGACCCTGCAACACCAGGGATAAACTGGGAACAGCCTTCTAAGAGAGAGCTGACGCGAAAATCTCTCATCCGCTGGTAGAAAGGATAGTAGGCCATCTTCCTTCTCCCTCTACTCGTGTATTGTTGTTAGAATTTTTCCAGCTGCGATGAGCTGCGTTGTAACGAGTTTTAGCTCTCCTAAGAGCTAATGACTCGTCGAATACGATTGGCTAATAGATTTCCATCAGCCAATCAGAGTGGAGAAGATTTATGTTTGACAAGTGTAATTGACATCTAGTACATTCACAAGGTGACATTTTTGTGTTATTTTTTTGAAAGAATTAGCACCTTTTTCATGTTCGCTGTCACATATTTTAATGTGAAGCAGTGACGGTGTCTCCAGGTCGAGCAACCTACTGTCATA
Organism: Zoanthus solanderi; assembly: GCA_024336925.2. Taxonomy (NCBI): domain Eukaryota; kingdom Metazoa; phylum Cnidaria; class Anthozoa; order Zoantharia; family Zoanthidae; genus Zoanthus; species Zoanthus solanderi. The sequence goes on along the minus strand of JANCMA020263317.1, from coordinate 7,354 downwards.
ACATTTTATTATACAAATCAATTTCGATCGCCTTTATTCCGTTCAAAACAAATAAAGGTTTCTAACAGGAAATTACAACCCAAACCCCCTCATTAGAAAGAGAACTTTTGCAATGTAGTGATCGTTTCGCATAACTAGGTTTAAAACAACATGGATTAGCATTTCTCGTTTTGTATTCAGTGTTCGGTCAAAAATCGTCTTCCTGACGCCCTTTGTGTGTTCCCGATGTCCGTCATTTGGAACCCCATAGAGCAAAAAGAATTTCGAAATATTTCCTTGTTGAATTTAGAACTGAAATTTGTTGAGCCCCTTGGTGTGGGAATCAGTCAGTTAAAATCCATCTGACAGGTTTTCAGCAAACAAATTCTGTCGAGTGGGCGGAAATTTTCTCTCTATTACAATAAAGCCTCTTTTTTCCATTTTGCGCGAATCACATGCGTCGTAGAAGCACTATAATTGGTTCTTTGTTTTTAAACGTGTCAAAGCAACGCGTTTGGGACAAAAATGTTTTCTTTGCTTCTTTAACTATTCCGGAATAGTGAAAAAGAAGTACAAGTGCCACGAGAAAATCTTATTTAGTTCAAAATTTTGGTTTCAGTAACGGATGAATTTGGTTGCTCAGTGATCTATCTCAGTTGGTTATTATTGAAATGAGTTACTTGTATAATTACCACATGTTGAGTTTATCGGAACACAAATGTCGAAACAAAGATAAAACAGTAATCGTGAATCGTGGAGAAATAAACTTATTCGGTTCTTCTAAGCGCTAGTAATTGCTTTTATCTGATTCTTTTTTTTCATCCTGGTTTTACAAAAGAGATTATATAATCCACTCTTTTTAAAAAACAGATCTCTTAAGCACCCCGAATATCTTAATTTTCTTTATTCTATCCAAACCGTTGGCCACCTGCCCAAAACCATTTAAGTAACGACTCCTTTTTCATAAAAAAAAGATCTCAACAATATTTGTAAACCAAAACAATCTTCAGTCTTAAAGTTTTATTCTTTTTAATAAATTGTCTTAGAAAAATAATTCACTAGAAAGAAACTTCATTGAAACCTAACTGATGAACAACAACGTGTGGCGGATGTGAATACGAAACACAGTTATATACTCTGCCAAACGCATTGTTAAAAGAAACGTTTCCTTGATTTAGTTTATAATGGTCAGTTGATCGCTAATTGCTCAGTTAAATGTCAAGTATTTGTGGTTAAACGCTTCCCTGGATATATGTTTGAGTCCTCGATTTCAAGAACTACGATTTTACCTATTGGGTTTGGCTCCTTAATGATAAGCATTTAGTTTGGAACATTACAAACATTGACTTCATCCTGCTTTTCAGCTTAGACTTAAAGCAGTTTAATTGCTTTTTCTTATTTCTTTATAGGAATTTTTTTTGAAAAGAAGTATGATATAAAATATTGAAACTTTTTGGTGTCAATGATATTCAGGAATAGTGGTGTATTGTTTACGCACAAGTGATAACAAGGACTTCTTGTAATGACATTCCATGCCAGGTGCTATCCCACGTAGGCCATTTCAAATTACAGTGAATAGAGAAATACATTTTTTATCTTCGACAGCTGAATAGATCTTAAATGTTAGGGAAAGTTTCCATGCAACTGAACTGAGCTCTTAAGCAGCCGACCTTAGATTTAATTTTCTCCTTTTGTTTTCTAGGCGTATTTTCTAGTTGCTACCTATCGCTTCTTAATTACTCGATTGTTTCCTTGATTCAAATTCTTCCTCGCCGTTTCTGCGGCGTGTTTGAAAAACATTTCTGTTATCTAGAAGCGCTTTACGAATAATTTCCAACTGATGAAAAAATTATTTTCTTAATCTTAGAGTAACAGTGAAAAAGACGTATTTCGAAAAAAAAATCAAAGATCGTTTTTAATTTCGAACATTTTGTTGGTCTGTGCGTGCAGTAGGCACCGTGTTCACTTATCTATTAATCGTGAAAGTTTATTTTCATGTTTGAGAGCGATTAACAAAACACCCACAGTAGTGCTAGGCGCTGAGGTAGTCGCCAGCGGTGTTACTGGTCACAACTTCATGATGTTTCTTTACACTAAACGATGACACTCGTGCCAAGACAAACGCCTCTGAGTTTTGGAGCGTGCAAAGTTAGTAATTTGCCAGGAGTTTGGTGTTTTCGAAACTATGATTTGCACGTTTCATTTAAGAGTACAATATTATTATTATAGACAAATTGGGGACTGTGAAAGCTTTATCTTTGTTGTTCTATTGAGATAACAGGTAGGTTTTGTAATGATTACATTCAGTCTGAGCAGCAACAAGACGATTTAAGCCGACCAGCAAGGCCTGATTGAAGTTAAAGCTCGAAGCATTGTATTCGTCACTTAAGGAACTACATCCGGTTAAACACTTTGTTTTAAGGATCTTATTCTTGTACATGGCGACTGGTGACTTCGCAATATTTAAGCTCTTTTAAGAAAGAATTTAGTTCAGTTATTCAATCAAGAAATGCTGGTAAAAATGTGTTATTATGTCAATGTTTGTTTGAATAGCTGCAAAGTTAGAAACCAATTGCAAAAGACATGCGTTTGCTTAAAAAACAAAAACAACAACCAACAAAACTGGTATACGCCGGCGACAAGATATGAACAATGTCCTCTCTACACTGAAAGCCTTTGAGAATGGTGAGCAGTACTTCATAATAATATTTATAATATAAAAACCGTATTTATTAGTTTTTTGCACTGCAACGGGGCAACTTAAAATGTAGAACGCCTTAAGTATAATTAATTTAAAAAATATGTGTCAAGTCGTAATATGTTCAGATGTGGTATATTATTCTTGTTTGAATTTTTGGAAATAACGAGTTCCTTTCCATACAGAATTTATGTATCGTAATGCTTTTGGCCTCAGTGGCAGAAAAATCTTGAAGCATATCAGGCATTTTACCAACATGTTTAGAATATCAAGGTTCCATCAGGGTAACAGCATTCAATCTTAACTAAATTTATCTCTTGTTTTGAAAACAAGGATTTCGTTTTCTTATGAGTGTCAGTCTCCTTATTTGAAATATATTGAAGAGTTTTCAATTTATATATAGGTTCTTTTTCAAGCTGTTTTAGCTGCTATTGAATAAAAAGAAAAGACTGCCTTTTGAATCTAGCAGCTTGATATATGAATGGAGTTCTAAATTATAGATTTCATAGGTTTAGTAAAAGTATTCATTACGGACTTTTGATTTTAGTTCTATTTTTCCCATCAAAATCAAAATTGCAGTCTAACTTATTTTCATTTATCAGAGAAATCTTTTTGGCATATAGTCATAGAATAGAAAGTAGCCAATCCGTTCAACTTACAAGAAATAGAAAGAGAAACGCCCCTAGCTTTTTTAAACAATTCTGTACAATTATTACTTCAACGGTAAGTAATTGCGCAAACATCAAAAAGAATAATTTCCTTTCGTAAGAACGTGATACGATAAAAAATTAATGTAACTACATGTTTTAAAAAAACTTATTCAATCTTTTATTGGAAACAAACTTACAATGTTCATTTTGACAAAACTGTGGAATTCATTTGGACATTTGACAAGATTCTTAATCTCTCTGTTTGGCTTTTCTTTTGCTCTAGACCTTTTTGTTTTAATCTTTTTTTTATTCATATACTCGTATTCTTCAGATTTATATTTCCTTTTAATTGATAAATTGTGCCGAGAAATGTATACGCGACTAATGAACTACACTGCCAAGAAACTCGTTAAGAAATAAAACCGTCTTTATTTTCTTTATCGCCTTCCCCACGTGGCTGTAAACTTCTACTTTTTCAGATTCTAGTTAGAAAAAAAATGATTAAGACAAAAAGAAGGACTTTATTGGAACAAACATTTGCTTTTCCGGATGATCCAAAAGATAGGATAGGTTTTTTAAAAAGCAATTGGAAGCAATGGCGACCGCATGTCAAAATATCCGCACATTTAACTTTTATTGCAAGTCAGTTTTAAGATGTTGATGGGAAAAAAATAAATTAGAATTTTATGCTCTATTCAATAACAGAAAAATTCTTTTGTGTAATCTTTCCAAACTATTAGACGGTCTATAGACTTAACCATAAAGTAAGTAGACTCAAGAGTTTGAAAAGGAGAACCGGTTCTATAAAGTCTATACATGTCATATCATGGAGTATTTGCTCGGTAGAAATATGCCAATAGATTTTTTTTCTGTGTAATAAATGGATTTTGAGAAACGTCGTCGTTCAGTTACGATTTTAAGCTGCAAGGTCAGCTATAAGCCTGTGGTGGGAAATCTAGAAGATAATTAGCGGCTGTTAATACAAAAGTAGATAGGTTTGACAGCTGTTTATGAAACAGACTAACAAGTGTTGAATAGCAGAATTTCTAGTGCCATAGATCAGCAAGCTTACTTAATACTCGATTTCTGTCAGTTCTGAGTTAATTACTGTTTACCAGTTTTACTTTTGTTTCAAGTTGAATCAGTTTTATTATTTAAATCAAGCCTATGGTATTTCCCTTGACTAGTCCGAAGAGTCTTGTAATTTCCATTTTAAAAGAAAAAGATAAACCTTTCAAAACATTATTTTTCAGGAAACAAACTCGATAAAGACAGAAAAATAATCAATCGTTCAAGCGTATGTTGGATCTTCTACATGATTTCTATATTACATAAACAATAAGCAAAGGCTAAAATTTGCAATATTTTTGATTGAAGTGTGTGGTTACTAGCGATTAAAAGAAAGCTACAACAAAGCCTTGCTTTTTGCAGTTTTTCCTTGATTGTTTGAAGTGTGAATACAGAAAACTCAACCACTAATCGGGAACTCTTAACACCAAACTAAGGTCATGGTCATACGAATGTCGGTGAAATCACTCAAAACCGTTATATCTAGTTATATGGTTTTATTTCAAATGAATACAAACTGGTTGTCATTGAAACAAGAAGTGATTGTAAGCCAACTACAAACAACAACTTAAAAAGCTGCATATATATTTGTTGCACTTTTGAAACTGTTGTTTCCTCAATAACCATGACTATCAGCTGGGTTAACTGATTATGAGGTTTTTTAAATTGCCTAAATCTTTTTTAAAATTTATCACTTTATGTTGCAAACAGTTAAAAAAGTTTAAAGTTTCATGTGCATAGCCAGTCGGCAATTAAATACAAGCCGCCATAACTACATAATATAGGGGAAAATGTAGTGAAACATTAATCATCTATTTGCTTATTATTTTGCTTATATTTCGACAAGATTCTGAATTGCTTAGCTTCAATATTTATGTTTTATGAATCAAGGACAAGGATATCGATTTTGTGAGGACACGATGACCTGTTCAAATCACGCGACATGTCATATGGCCGCGCATGGCTGATCGACTAATCAGAGCCCACTGACTTTTTTTTTGAAAAATTCTTCCCAAAATAAATGGTATATGCTTAAATACACTAATCACGTTGCCTTTACATCCTCTTTCCTTAATTCACTTGAGTGTTTTTTCGAGGAAGATAGAATATGTTTTAGATATTAAAGATTATATATGAAAGGATGTTTTCGTCCACCTTGCAGGCTTGAGTTTAAAAAAATCCCTAAAAAATCCTTTACAATTTGAGGGAAGTTTTTTCGTCAATTCCTGGGGAAGGTTATACCGAGAATCTCTCTTTAGTTTATTCATCCAGCTGCAAAATATTTGTGAAAATAAATACCAGCTAACCATTCAGTGATTGAAACTGTGATTTGGTGTACATAATCGAATGTGACAAAACTTAAGTTTTGCACTTACCAAGTACACCAAATTATTAAACCACACTTTCGTTAATTTCATGTGGCATTCTTCGCGAGTATGTATAGATTTTAGTAATTACGAAAAAAGAAATTTAAGAAAATCAGGCTTCATTAGGAATTGTACCGCGGTCTCTGCGATACAGCAATGAAGCCATGCGTGAGACATTTTTTGCGACGAGTTATAATACGAAAGAGAAACCGAACAAATTAAGAGCAATTCTGTAACGTCTGCAATTTGGCTAGACTGTTTCAGCCAAGTATTCTATGAAGCCACAAGTTTTGAGAGTTGTTTTTGAATTACTTGAAAGAACCAAGAAATTCCAGCTTCATGGAAGGGCCAAGCGGTCAATTCCTGCATGACAAAGCAGCCAGACAGAAAATAACTTAATTGCTAATAAAAACCGAAAGCTGTAAAAAGCGTAACGCTTGTGGGATGTGGTTCAAATTACAAGAATAGACAGTACATGGGTGCTAGTAACTAGCTCGAAGCTTCCGAAATGGGCACTAAGGCCACGTTGATGACGGCCATTAGTGATTACCCCTAGATCTGCCGTAAAAATTGTAAGCTTGAATGTCATAAGCCATGGACAGCTGCGATAGTTTTGGTTAAACATCAACATGGGTTTCGTAAGAAGTTGTCCTGCGAAACTCAACTCATCACCATGATTGAGGAAATATCCAGATCGCTTGATTGTGGGCAACAAACTGATCTTATCATCATGGACTTTTCAAAGGCTTTTGATGTGGTGCCTCATCAGAGGTTAATTCATAAACTTGATTATTATGGAATTCGAGGAAACCTCAAGAACTGGCTCTCAACTTGGTTAACCTGCAGGGAACAAACTGTGGTAGTTAATGGTACCTCATCCAACTCTGTTTACGTATCGTCTGGTGTGCCCCAAGGAACAGTGCTCGGGCCACTGATGTTTCTTTTATATATAAATGACATTGGTGATAATTGCTCATCTTCAATACGCTTGTTTGCTGATAACACTATTCTTTATAGTGTCATAGATAATATTGGATCAGCAAACTTACTACTCCAGTCTGATTTGTATGCTGTTGACCAATGGGCTAACAAATGGTTAATGCAGTTTAATCCTAACAAATGCTCTGTTATGCGAATAACTAGGAAAACTGAACCAGTTATTTATGATTATAAAGTAATGGTTCAAACTTTAAATTCAGTTTTGCGTCACCCGTATCTCGGTGTAGAATTGAGTAATACCTTAGATTGGGGTCATCACATTGATATCAAAGTTAATAAAGCTAACCAGACCCTAGGCTTTCTTAGACGTAACCTTGGAAATTGTTCTGAATTAATCAAAGATCTATCTTATAAGTCACTTGTGAGACCCCACCTGGAGTATGCTAGCACAGTCTGGGACCCTTGGAAAGTGAAACATATCAAACAGATTGAGGCTGTTCAAAGGCGCTCTGCACGTTTTGTGAAGAATTGCTGGGATCGTAAAACAGGAACTGTAACAAATTTACTGAATGAGCTTAATTGGCCTTCTCTCCAGGATAGAAGAAAAGAATCTCGACTTGCTCTACTCCACAAAGTTATCCATGGGGAAGTTG
>JANCMA020263212.1:0-12518 GCA_024336925.2 Zoanthus solanderi | reverse complement strand
ATTACTCTGATGATGGCAGTTGTAACTGCTGAAACATGTCAGTTTTCAAACTTAAAAGTGTCGTCATTTTTGTTAAACTAATTATTACTATTATTATTACTTTAAGTGCTAATAATCATAAATGTTATTAATTCTATTAGGGGCACGATACAACCGCAGCGGGAATGACCTGGGCCTTGTATTTACTGGGACGAAATCCAGAAATTCAAGAGAAACTTTATGAAGAAGTGCAGGAATTTTTTGGTAAGATATCTTGATAGTTTGGAGTGATTTGTTAAACAAGATGTTTACTAAATATTTCAAAGATTAGGAACGGTTAATTATTGGGCAAATGTTTTCCAAATAAGAAGTGGAAGGGAGATGATAGAATATATTGGAGACATGTTATGACCCGCATGTTCAAGACAAACATGGTATTACTAATAGACCCTATGTAAAAATGGCGGCGGTTTTCATATTCTTTTGTCCACATTCAAATTAGCCTTACTAGCCTCGTTCTTAAGTTAACCTTTCAAAAGAATATATTACCACAAACGAGGCTAGTAAGGCTAACTTGAATGCAGACAAAAGAATATTAAAATCGCCGCCATTTTTGCATAGGGTCTATTAGTGTTGATTTTTTTAACGAGAAAAACACACTACGGAAAGCAGGACTGTGAATAACAATACTACTCTGTGTAGGAGGATGATGATGATGACAATGAGGACGATGATTAGGACAATGATGATGATAGTATTGATGATGATGATGACAAGGATGACAGTGATGATGACGACGATGACCACTTTGTTGATGATGGTAAATTGATGATGATGACAAGGATGACAATGATGATGACGATGGTGATGGCAATGATGATTATGACGATGATAATGATGATTACAATAAGAAGTATACAGATTGCAGTGCACATTTTGCACCAAATACGGAAAGGACAGCAGTGAAGAGAAAATATTTGTCACTTAAGAAATAACCATTTTTTCCGTGCCTTCATAGCTTGGTGAAAACGGAGGCAAATATGTGAGAGAATTCGAGAGCAGATTAGTGAAAACCCGAGACGCAATCGAGCACTATAAAAACACACTTGTTGACCAATCAAAACGCACGAACTATCCAAATTATTTTATAAAAGTAGGTGCTACGTCGGAAGACACTGGGGAGAGAGGCGTTAAACATTGTATCAGGAAGTCTTGTATCTTTAAATTTCAATCCAATCGGTTTAATTTGTTAAAGTTATGACAAAAATTTTAAAATTTACCAGATATTTTTTCAGAGTTCTCTTTCGCATTTCTTAATTTACGTTCATAACCGGGGAATTATTCGTAACTTCGTTCAACTGATTCCCATACATGATTCTACAGTTTATCGGTTTTCCATAACATATGGTGTAGCAAACTATCTTTTCTGGTAGAAATATGTTTACAGATACAGTTAGCAGTGTTTCCCATTTTTGCATTCTAAGTTCCTCGCTTTCATTTCTTCAAAAAACACCCTGGTCAGTGTTACCTTTTAACAATTAGTGAGATCGTTACATTGTCAGAAATCTTCAAAAAATGAAGCCACTTGTTTTTTGTTTTTGTTTTGTTTTCGTTTCAGGCCGTCCCAGAGATGAGATTAACATGGAGGACCTCAAGGATCTGAAATATCTGGAGTGTGTTACAAAGGTTGTTATTCTTTCGCATCCCTAGTAAGGTAGAGTTTGGAAAGGAAAAAGTTAATATGAGTTTTAACAAAAGCATATTTGTAGTTATTGTAACTCCCTAAACATTAGGTTGATGTAAGCATTGACGTTTCTGTTCTTAGAGCTTATATTTTCTTTTCTTCCAGGAGTCATTGCGCCTGTTTCCACCTGTTCCACTTTTTACTAGAACCCTAACTGAAAATAGCACAATAGGTGAGTAGGATTACCTCAGTCACCAGATTTCCCCCTAATTTACCAAGCATTCAATATATTACAGCTTCTGTATATATATATACATTTGTGGCTGTCAAGATGTTGGTCCGATTCGTTCGTTGAAAAAGATTACAAATTAAGGAAGTCTTTTTCCTTCGAAATCTAGCTGGATTTTGAATACGGCTACTCCTTTCTCACTTACGTGCTTACTGCCTCAAAACTCTTCCATTCTCCCCAGGTTTAGTTAGATTATGTGCGATTTCGTTCAAGACATGTATAAAGTAGTAATTTTTGATTAAGGGTGCATTTCTTTGGGAAAAATACTAATCCAGATTCTGAAAAAAATCCAAAAAAGGTTTATGAATCCAATGAATCTGCTCGCGGTGGGGATTCAATGGATTAATCTGAATCCGGATTCATAGGATTCGTCGCTTTTGCGTTTCTTTGGGAAAGGATTCGAAAAAAATACATGTGGCAAGCGGTCTTCGCGCTAAAATAGTAGCCCGGGAAAATCCGTTTTTAGAGTTTTCGTTTCTTTCGCAGAAAAGAATCCGCGATTAATCTCTTTTCGGATTCTTTGTTTCTTTGGTAAAAAAGAATCCGTGTGATCTCACGCAATAATCCATTTTTGGATTTTACCAAAGAAAGGCCTTATTTTGTCTCGACCACGCGTGGCAGTTTCCTCACCGGCTGGCTTTAAGGCTAATTTTTTTTAACCAAACGAAAACTGAATTAGAGACGAACTGTTCTAATTCTTGACAGAAACATCAGCAAGCCACAAAGATTGCTTCTCGCGCTCAGTTAGCAAACCAAATCCGCGGTTAATCTATAAAATAAAAGGTCTTGAACCAACGATTTTTTTATAAACTATGCATTTTGTTATTAGAACGAGGTTTGTTTTTAAAGACATAAAATTCTAAGTTGTTAAATTCTTGGAAATAAAAATAATAAACCTAAAAGGGAATTAAAAAGGAATTGACCTTAGACTTGGACAGCGTACATTCAGCGTGTGTTTTTCACGAGTCAAAAGAATTTAACACACATTTTTTATCCGTTTACTGTATCAGAGAATATGCCTTATCATAAATCGGCAACTATTTTAAATTAAATTTCATGAGCCAATACATCGAGTGATAAATGTAAAGTGCTGTATGCGAAAATAAACTGCGCAGAAAACTTCATAATGTTTTACAATTATAACATTTTGATGTTTTGTGTAAACGTCCAAGGATTTTATATCAGTAACCCATCAAGTGGAATTACAATTATTTTAAATGTCATTGTGATGAAAAACAACTGTCACGATTTATTGTGTAAAAAATCGATGTAGTATTAAAACGCATATGAAAATGAAAGCTTGACTATGAGGATTTCGGAAAGCCTGAATTAAAACTCAGATGAAAAGCAAAAATTACATTTTGTTTGTTTTAAATATTGAAACTGGAAATTATTGTCTAAAATGCTTGGGAAAATCCATTGTTTGAGCTACTTGGTTTTGACGTTCACTTTCGGCAAGATGTATTTGTTTTTTCCTATTTTAACACCGACCGTTAAGAAACATTATCCCGCCAGAGATATCTGTTTGTTTAAACAAAATGGCGGTGTGTCAAAGAACACGGTAAAACTAAAAGGTTTTAAAAACAAAAAACAAAAAAACAGAAAACGCTTTCAGCCATTAAACAATTTGTTTTCATTGCAGAATTTATAGTAATCTATTTTAGCTGAGGTAAGAAATAACTTCTTTTGTAGATATATAAAATCAGTTCGGTTTCGATTCATTTTATAATTGGTTGATTTAGTAATTTCAAAATTATGATTTATGTGTTGATTTTTTTTCCCACACATGTAAGATTGAACACTTACAACGTTAAAGGGCAATTTATTATGAAGTAATGTTTTTTTTTGTTTTTTTTGACAGGAAATAGTAACCTCGTGAGAAAATTGTCATTAAAGATATTTAAAACCAAGCTGTAGTTGCGCGCTTTATCTTATTTTTCATGGTCAGGTCATGCATAGATTGAATTGTGAATTATGCAAGGCGTGGAGGATAAAAACTTTATTAATCGGTGGCGGTGACGGTGGCCAACTCGAAAGGCTCCGCTTCTTCTTTCGGAACACCATACAATCTTCCTAATTTTTAAAATCTCTTTTAAAAAAAAAATGAAGTTATTCGTATTGTATAATAATAAATCAGTGTGAATACAGTTGACTTAAATCTGAACCTAATGCGCACCTAAAACCTGGTTTTCTTTCCGCATTCTGAAGATAGGAAAGAAAACACACGTATAAGAAGTTTACCTTATGATGCAAACGGCATTCACAAATGTGCTCAAACAAGTTTGGACGAAGAGATTCTTGCATTTCCTTCGAATCAAGTAATCGACTTCTTGAAAATGAAAACGTCGAGTCCACAAAGCTAAACCACTGTTTTAAAGACAAGTTAGTGTTTCGTCAAACCTAAAGGAAGAAAAAGTGTTGAAACGCTTAGCCGTGTTTGTCTGAGTAAGTTTTAGATGGTAACGGTCTGTCTATTCTCAGTACTTTATTTTTTTTTTTTTGCTTTCCATCTTGGAACCAAGTTTGCAACGAAAATGAAAATTGGTCGAGTTTACGTTCAAGGTTATGCCAGATGCAGGGAGCTTGTTTCCTTTCTACTGGAATGTGATTCTTAGTTATCAGACCAATACCGAATACAAAGTTGCTCTGAAAGCCAAAGTTGCTCAAAATCGCTTGAAAAAGTTGCGCCTACTGAGTTGTGCCGGGTAGTCTATCGTTGCAGAAATGGATGGCGATACCGAATATCGACCTTAGCTACTATTCTTAAATCAGAAGGCATACAGGCTGTTATGATTTTAAAAACGCTTAGCCGTAGGATGTCTTCTCCATCTTGATATATAGAAGTGACTAACACAAACTGCAAACTATCCAAAATTGTTTGAGTGCCAAAATTTAAAATTATAGAAATGACCTAATTATTTCTGACAATATATTTTTCTTAATCAAAATTTATAAGATTATAAAACAACACCAAACGAATTTTCAAATTTAGACAAATTTTGAAAAACTGCTTTGCTTGCTCAACAAAAGCATTGGTCCTTTGTCATCGATCTAAATATATTTAGTTTCAGTGACTGTTTCACTTTTGTTTGAATGAACTTTCTGAAAACACGGAACATTTTTATTACATCTTTTGGCAACAAAATATTTTATAGTAGAGCTAAAATGTTTAAGATTGAAATTAATACTAGTTTTTGTTTTGATTGGACAACAAACTGAATTGCTTTGACTTCAAGAAACTATCTTTAAAACAATGGTTAGTATTTCGGTAAATAAAATATTTTTGTCAACTGTTCTGTGTTCAACGGAACGTAGTATTAAAAAATAATGAAACGATCTGAAAATTTGCAGATGTGCATTCAGTTTTGTTGCTTTTTTCCATTTCTTTTTTGAGCTGTAGAGGGTTAAATATATTTGTATTTCTTTCCAATGCTTATTGATTTTGTTTATGTTTATCTGATTGGTAGTTAAACAAAACATTTTAAATCTTTTTTACTGGTTGTAGAACAGCCGGTAAGTCGGCTTTTGTACTCTGGAGCCTGTTCTGTTCTGGCATTGGCTAAAACTTGATTGAGTGACGTCAATCCTTTGTTATAGATCTTTAGTACGAAGTGAGCCACGAAACTATTACCACACGATCGTTTCTCTGCAATCGTTGAGATATGTTTAGTGCTGTATCTAATCACTGATGGCCGGCATTCAGTACCTCAACGACAGCAGTTGTAAGCCACCCACTTTACCCCTATTACTACTGGCAAACCTCAAAAGAACAAAACAAGAATCTGATTCAAGGCTTTTAAGGTAAAATGTTCGAGTGTCTCTCTACACAAGAGTGTTTTATCGCTTAAGTTGTAACTGAGGTAGTAGTTACACAGAACCTTTGACTTCTTCTGTCACGTCCACCAGATTTATAATACGTATGTGCTGCAAAATATGCGAACCAGGACGACAGATTTGTTTTCTATCTCTTTCGAAGAATTTATCAGAGGTTCACTAGCCTGGAAATTTTAGCTAGTTACTGAAAATACATGTATAATTGATGACCTTCTGCATTCTGAGCTACTAAATTTAAAATGTAAATTTTCTGCCTGGCAGAATTAAAGAAACAAAGATATAATAATTTTCATTTGTCACTTAATCATATTCCCTACTTTGATTCAGTTGTACATGGTCTTTTGGAAAATCTTTTTATAGAAAGCAAAGCCAAGGTTTGGCCTGTGTTCCTTGAATCTGGTTCAATAAGACGGAATCGTCTTGTACTACGGTCAGTTCGTAGTAAACAGTCATTCGCCTCACTGGCGACAGCTGATTGGACTGAAGTCGAGGCTAAGTGGATTTGGTCACCGACGCGAGTACACAGATTGACTGAATTATTTTCGAGTTTCTGCTACTTAGTTTTTTAAGGGTTTGCTAGCTTAAAGTTAAAGTAAACTTCGGTAAAATGTTTTACGGATGTAAAAAGAAAATTTTGTTTTCACGAGGGTTCTTGGAAACTGCTTTTTTCAAAATGCTGTCAATAGTTAGCGATGATGTGGATAAGAAGCGGTTGTCTACTCACTAAATTTTATTGCATTCAATATTTTATCTGTTCTTTTGTTGATTGAATACATCACAAAACTACATATCATTTCACTTAATGAAATGCATTTAGAACCTATACTACAGAGCGGATGATTTAATACAATGTGTGAGATATCTTTAAAAGACAAATTGAATGAAAGGTTACAATATATCTTCGTCGAGGTTCCTTTTTTAAAAATAGTCCTTGTGAGGATAACTGCATGACATTAATGTAAATTTGACACTTTAGTAGCGGTCCCTCAAAGGAATAAACTTTCCGGAGTAGAATTGACATCATGGCCTCGAAGATTTGATCATTATTTTTTTTTTAAAATCGACTTAGCAAAACTTTTCTTCGCAAGACCCGTTAACAGCAAACAGTTAGAGACATTCTATTGCATGAAAACCATGGAGATGAATTGTCGATGTAATGCGAAATATATTTCCTAATAATTCGAGAGTGTTGAGAATTTGGCTTTTTAAGGACGTTGAACGATTTTTTACTCTGCAAACTTTTATTGCTAGAAGATTTTGCGAAGCAATTACATAAATTATATTAAGGATAAAATTTGAATAATCAGAATGCCAAACACATCAACTAAAGGAAATTAAAATTTATGACAAAAAATTGACTAAAGTCTTACAGCAAATATCGCTTTCAGAATTTTGTCAGCTCCCTATCTTATTTTCCAAGCAATTCGTTTGTAGCATAATATAAGTCTTTATAGAACAGTCGCACAAGAAACGGAAATTGCTTGCAAAGCAGGATAAAGTATGGGAGATTAGGAAAAATAACTCAAATAAGATAACATTTTACAGAATAATAAATTTCTAAAGAATAGCACAGAAGAATTCTTCCTGGACCATAGCTATCACTTTCTTTTATTTTATGTTGTCGATCAACGAAAATCAAAAGCGGAAATAGACTTTCGAGCGAACAAATATTGCTTTGTGGTAATCAGCACAGAAATATATTTTATTAAAAGTGAACAGATATTCAAACCGGACAGATTAAATGCTCATTCTTGAAAAAACAAAACAAAATTAAAACAAACTCTCGTTACTTGAAAGCAAATCAATCGTCTACTCATTTAAGATGTCATAAAGTTTTTGAACAGAATCAACTATTAGTTCAGCAGTGACTTCGTACAATACCAAAATTTTTTAATCACAAAGAACTTGTAGCCATGTAGGTACAATTTTCAAAATGATGGAAGGTCGCTGGTATCTAATAATCTATTTAAAAGGTTCTAATAATCTACAAGAGTATCATGCAGGAACCGTGTTTCTTTCATGTTTTGTTTTTGATTCTCGTATATTTTTAGTAGCCAAAGTTACTAGAGAGGAGACTCCGCCATTAACTCTGTTTTTTCGGCTAAAAAATCACCTGCCTGGTGAATCTCTTTTTTGTATGAGGCAACATTTAAACGCTGTTTTTTAATGTTTTGTGAGGATAGCGGAAATCGAAATGAAAGATATTTGTCACGTTCTTTAGAGTTATATTCGAAACCTTATGTCATTGTATTGTGTGATGTAGTACTGATATTCCCGTTTGTATTTCAACCATATACCAAAGGATGATGAAATTAAAATAAATTTTGTTCTCGGCCACAGGTTTTACGGTAATCTACGCAAAGTCACTACTGAAATTACAGCTTTTAATAATCAGGCAGTTTGCCTGTTGCTTTTTCTACCAAAATAATTAAATATGAGAAATAGGTCAAAACACTGCATCAGTTTTTGTTTTGAAATCGAGACGAGCTTTATTCAGTTGAAGTGTAGATTTTCAAGCATTTTCAATCAAGTCATCAATAGTTTAACAATTATTTAAAGCTCAACCAGAAACAACTGATGAAACCTGGTGGTAAAAGATGTAATTTTGAAAATCCATTCGACAACGGTATTTGCCGTTACGAAATGTTCAGATTTCAATCTTGCTTCTCGAAGATTCTATAAACTGAATTTTTCTGTCCTGCAGGTGAGATTTTAATGAAGGTTGTTGAGTATTTGTTATGGCTAAGCAGTCTTTCCACAAACACAACTAGCTGTTAAACGGTGATTGTTTTATATTAGTTCTGAATAACCTGTACCAGATTAAACCACAAGTACAGCTACAATGAAAGTTTAGTTCGAATATTGACGAAAACGTAATACCATCTTGCTATATAAATAAAAAATAAGTTAGTTTTAGGAAAAACAACGTTTCTATTTCTTATCTTCTTTAGTTTTAGTTTCAGTAAATTGGCTATTTATTTTGTTTCAGCCGGTTTACAGTTGAGCTTATTAACCCAAACAAAATAAATTTTACACCACAAATGTTTTTCAACACCGAACCAGCTGCTAAAAAGGCACAAAGTGACGAAATATTTTGCTGTTCTTCAAAAGCATCAGTTGACAAATAAAGCAAGTTCTGGTAAATTTTAGAATTATTTTAAAATTCTGTTTCACAGAGAAGTTACAAAAGTTTTGGTTTAACAAGCTTAAACATTTATTGAGGATGATTATTTTTCATATCATATCATACGACACCACGCGCTACCGTATCACAACACATCATATACCATATTGCACCGCGAAATACCATACCAAACTCTACCTTACCACTCTCTCCCATACCACACCACACCACATCGTACCATATCACACCACACCGTACCATACCACACCACACCCTAACATACCATACCACACCCTACCATACCATACCACACTGTACCATACCAAACTACACTACACCCTACCATACCACACCACACCCTACCATACAATACCATATCAGTTTTTTTACAACACGAAAAACCATACCACACCATACCACACTAAACATTGGAAAATGGGAAACTGGGGAAAAGGGGCACAACTTTGCACCAAAAGTGTGAGGGGTCCGGGGGCATACTTCCAAAGTCAGAGTAAAATATTTCCCACTTTCTGTGAAGCAGTAGTAACCACAAAAGTTGGGGAAGACCGCCCCCGGCCCCTATCCTTGCTATTGCCTGGACTTGATACAAAACAAAATGGACGATAACTTTTGAATTACAGCAAGTTTGTGTGACTGAACATCCTCCTAACATGACTGTTCAACGTGGGTCTGTGCAGCTGCAGTGTTGAACCAAAACGTACCTGAAACAAAAGCTAGTGCAACATTACACGATGATAATGATGACAGTGACAAGAAACAATAGTTAATAATAACAAGGTGGTATGGGACCTAATAAAACCCAAATTTTAACAAGACTTTACTTTTTCAGAAATTGCTATCATATTTCAACTGCCCACTATAAAACATTAACACGACACTGTTGGTTGGCTATATTGTTACCATGGTAACAGATTCAGGTCCTTTCAGGTTATAAAAAGTGCCTCACCTCTGTGACAAAAATGTAGCCCTTAGATCATTTTTTACAAATAGTATTTATGAAAATCTATGCAATGAACTGGGATTATGAAAACACTGTCATTATTTGCTGAGAAAAACAATTTTGAAGTTCAAATTTTCATAAATTAAAAAGAATTTTTCGCTCCAAATGCTAACAGTGATTCA
Organism: Zoanthus solanderi; assembly: GCA_024336925.2. Classification (NCBI taxonomy): domain Eukaryota; kingdom Metazoa; phylum Cnidaria; class Anthozoa; order Zoantharia; family Zoanthidae; genus Zoanthus; species Zoanthus solanderi. Next base: position 2,465 of record JANCMA020263212.1, on the reverse strand, counting down.
GGCACACAAAAGGAGTTCAATGGATTCTGTTGATTCTAGCTCATTGCATAAATGATATTCAGCTGCTTGCCTGATTTCTATGTGCAAAATAAGTTCCTTTTTAAAAGTTTATCTTGAGAGAAGTGCTACAGTGGACCATAGTTGCAGTTCATGTATAAGCCTACAAAATTAGTACATCCTACAAGCAGAGCCTTTTCTTACAGTGCATATGGTAATAAATTGACTAAATAAACAATTTCTACAGCACATTTATTCCATCGTTTTAAAAGATATTTGTTCTGAAGTATTAAAAATTCAATCCATACAAGAAATAATTTTTCGGGCAGGCAAGCAAGATACCTTTTTCGTAAAAGTGCAGCGCAAGATATTTTCCCCCTAATTATGCAATTTTTTTCAGGAGCAATCTCTTTGCAGGATTTTTTTTCTCAAGTGTTTGCTACACACTTTTTTTCTTTCTTCTCAGATAGCAGGATTTTTTTTTTTTTTAATTTTTAAGCCTCCCTCCCTCCATACCAAAAATCAAGTAATCCGCCCTTAGGTCCTAAACGACGACGTTCCAAGTCCTTTTCAAGACAAACGGCCAAGAGCCCGCGTTCATTCTGACAAACGGCCCAGAGCTCCCATTCCTTCTGGCCAGCGGCGTTTATTGATGGTACATGATGGTGGAGCATACTTATTGTTCCCGCAGGGTTTTATCCCAAAGGCCAAAACTCGAGGTGGCAAAATAGAAGCCCCCGCACGTAATATATATGTACAGGTTTGGATCACAGATACAGTATTGTGGAGGAAATGATCTCGATTTCGAAATACTTAGGCGCATAGTCGTATCGGGTAATTTTTGAGCTGTCACCAAGTTTGAACAAAGATAATTTAAAACTGACAAGTATCACGACAAAGGTCATCTATCTGACATGTATCAGAACTATTTAAGCCAGTAATAAAATATTTCTAAGACGCTAAACCGAATAACTTTTGGACCTTAATTGTTAATTTTAATAATTTTTTGTTTTGTTTTGTTGGCTTTAATACTAAAGTAAAAGCTGTATGAGATATCTCATTCTAAAGACAAAGACTTAGTGTTTGCTAAAGCAAGTGAAATTATGCAGACGTCGTAAGTAGTAAAGTTTGTTTGGGACCACATTAAGTGTACCCGAGGAGGCAAAATAGAAGCCCTCGCACGTAATATATGTGTACAGGTATGAAGCCAGTCATAAAATATTTGTAAGATGCTAAACCGAATAAGTTTTGGATCTTAATTGTTAATTTTAATAATTTCTTTGTTTTGTTGTTAATACGTAAAGTAAAAGCTGAGATATCTCATTCTAAAGGTATATAGACAAAGACTAAGTGTTTGGAAAAGCAAGTGAAATTACACAGACGTCATTTTAAATCGATTCTACACACGTTCTTTTGCGTGCCAGCTAGTAACTATTTCAAGGTTTAAATTAAATTACCATACAAAGTATCATTCTTTCTCAGCTGCAGAAACAAGATGGACACATTTGCTAAAAACTCTTGGTAGAAATCTTTTGAATAAAAGGAATATTCCGATGAAGAAATAAACAACAGAACTATAGTATTCCTAGTTATAAATATAGACTCCAGGGCCCATTTGTTCAAAAGCCGATTAGTATTTACCCAGGGTTAAATTTTTAATCCATGAAGGATTTGAGATGTAAGTTTGGGATTAACAACATTTATCCTTTACAGTATTCTAAAAGAATCGTTCACCTTTTCTTAACGAAGAAATTGCTTCTTGAATTTTTGCCTAACCCAGGATTAAGGTTAACCAGTGTTTGAGCAACCCAGCCCAGATGATTAAGAGTGGCACAGTAACATTGAAGTCACAAAATAGTCGAGTAAATAAATATTGTGTCAACTGACCTGTACATTTGGGCAGACATAAGGTTGCTGCTTTCTTCTGCAGAATGTTAATTTTTATCTTATAATTAATCCTACTTCATAGCTTCAAGTGTGGGACACTGCTGGTCAAGAAAGGTTTCGTACTATTACCCAGAGTTATTATCGCAATGCCAATGGCGTCGTCATTGTCTATGACATCACCAACAGAGAATCATTTAAGAATGTTGTAAGATGGACTGAAGATGTAAAGAAGTACGCGTCTCTTCATGTTCTCAAGCTGTTGGTGGGGAATAAAAAAGATTGGGAAAATATTAGAGAAGTTCCGCTAGATGAAGCAAGAAATTGTGCAACACATTACAACATGTTTGATGTCATAGAAACCTCTGCCAAGGTAATGAACTTTTGATTATCTTAAGGCCGTGTTACACGAGGCAATTTTTCTAGCAACGTGCAATGCAGTGCTGACGATAAGGAAAAATTGCAAGTTGCTAGTGAGATGTCAAACTTGAGCAATTATTTTGCAATTCGCAACGCAAATTATTTTTACCTGCTATAAAATTAAATACGACGCGGTTGTTCGCAGTTAAAGACAACTGTGACAT
>JANCMA020263105.1:0-12518 GCA_024336925.2 Zoanthus solanderi | reverse complement strand
AGAAGAAATTCAAACTTAATTAAACATTCTGATAATATCATGATTTATCACTATATCACTGGGGGAAGAAGAAATTCTTACTTAATTACATGTTCTGATAATATCATGATTTATCATTATATCACAGGGGAAAGAAGAAATTCAAACTTAATTAAATATTCTGATAATATCATGATTTATCATTATATCACAGGGGAAAGAAGAAATTCAAACTTGATTAAATATTCTGATAATATCATAATAAATTATGCTTTTATTATAAAAACCTAATACGGAATATCAAAAAATCAATTCCTTATAAAACCAGTGATAAATCATGATATTATTAACATTGCTTGAAAGAAACATAGAAGATTTTTCTTGATATATCACAAGTGATAATTAGTCATGATATAGTGGTAAACCGCAATGCTGCACCTCTCTCAAACTCTTGCAGCCCCCATCAATTGCAAACCGACAAAGGCAAAGAGTTTTACAATACCTTGCTCAGTAAGTGGCTCAGGGATAAAGGAATTCGTCACTTTTCTATACAAGGCGATGTCAAAGCCGGTCTTGTCGAGCGGTTCAATCGCACCTTAAAAGGGCGAATGTACAGATATTTTACCACAGCCAATACCTTGAAGTACATAGACGTAGTGCAGGATCTGGTGGAAGGATACAATGGCACACCCCACCGTAGCATGGGCATGGCCCCACGGGACGTGACACCCGAGAACGATGACAACGTATGGATGAAACTCTACGGTGGCAAACACAAACTTAAAATACCAGCCTTTGCAACAGGGGATAGAGTGCGCTTGGCCCAAAAAACCAGACCCTTCAAGAAGGGTTATTTACCAGGTTGGACAGAGGAAGTGTTTGTTGTGCGTCATGTCATTCCTGGAAAGATTCCCACCCATAAAATAGAAGAATTTGTTGGGACATCAGTCGAAGGAACCTTTTACGAGGAGGAATTGCAAAAGGTGTCGTTGAATGACGAATCGTTGTTTCGCATTGAAAAAGTGTTGCGTCATCGTGGGAATCGACTGTATGTGCAGTGGAAGGGGTGGCCTAGCAAGTACAATAGCTGGGTGAATCGTAAGGACGTGCAGTCAGTAAGAGTGACTTTTACGTAACGTTGCCCAGCAATGTTATGCAGGAGCCAGATGAAATTTTAAATCATGCATATGATGCCTACAACCAACAGGGAATGGTTGAGCGTGAATTTTACCGTTCTATGGATGATGCCATTAATATGGATTAGGAGGTTGATGAACTTCTAAATCGGGCTTATATGATGCCTACAACCAACAGGGTGGTGGTGCTACATTTCCTAGACCCAATCTTTTTCATTTCCATCTTGAGCCTTTTGTGATTCGCGAATCTCCCGCCTTGGGTGTTAGAGAGCGTGTGTTTAACGTCCGATTGGATCAATTACATCCCCCGAACAATGAGGACGAACTGATTTCTACTTTTATTCGACCCATACGAGGTGCCTTTGACCGTATGTTGGAACGTCCAGACATTCTTGATAGAGATTGCATTTATTTCCAACTGTCCTCAAATCGTTTGCCTCATGTTTTCGATGGGTGGGGTCTTACAGCCGGAAGTTGGAGACGTCAAACGTCACGCGGTTTAGAGATCTTAAATAATATGGCCGAACGATTAAACTCAAATCAACAGTTTGATTACAAGGACACCTTCACACTGTCCCTTGTACATGTACAAGGTCCGAATGTTGGTGGTGGTAAACGCAAAAAGTGTTTTGTGCCTGGCTAAGTTTCATTTCACAGACTCGGAGCCATGAAGAAATGTATCGTTCCAATACCTCAAAACATGGCAGACAATTTATGCTGTGCTCTCTCCATTATTGTCGCTAAGGTATGATTTTTTTTTTAGCGTACTTGGTTGTTTTGAAATTTATGATCTACTAATTACAGTAAATAATATATTTTAAGGTATTAGAATTTAGTATCTTTGTAGCTACTGTAAAAAGTTATGCTTCATTAAATATCTTTAAAAAAAGTAATTAGTTAAACATTGCATTTTTTTCTGTATGTTTGTGCACATTTTACAATAAATAACATTGAATTGAAAGTAATGTTTGTAAGAAAATGTTGCCGTAACCAGATTGTCAGAGTACTTTTTTTTTATTTCAAATGTGCTAATTATTTTTTTGCAGTAGCAAAATGTTTTTTAGCAGATTTTGTTTTTCGCTTACATTGTGTATTTTACAATACATAACAAAGTAATTAAAAATTTGTCGTAAAGTTCATCAATAAATGTTGTCATTAATGTCAGTAACTTTAACATATGTAATGTTTGTCAATAAATGTTGTCGTAACCAGACATGGACAGCAAAAATTTTGTCTTTTTATCTTGCAAATAATATTTCACAATAAAGGAGTTTACTTTCGTTTTACAATAAGAAACAATGTGTAATTAAAAGTTTGACAATAAAGTTTGTCGGCAGAGTTAATCAATTTACTTTGTCAGTAATGTTTGTCAGCACATGTTCCCGTAAACAAAGATTGGTAGAATATTTTGTCTTGAATGCATGTACTGTTTGTAAATAAATTTTGTCGTAACCGGGCATTGACAGAATTTTTTTCTTTTCAATGTGTGAATAATATTTTACTATAAAGGAGTTTGCTTTCGTTTTACAATACGAAACAATGTGTAATTAAAAGTTTAATGTGTAATTTAAAACAGGACTTTCACGACTTTCTGGCCAAGGAAGAAAATAACATCTCGTACGTTAGTCAAGAGGACCCAACGGGCAAATTTATCAAAATGAGTTTTAGGTACAAAAACAAACATAATTAAGAGTTAATTATTAATTTTAGTTAATATTTAACTCTTCCTGGGAACAATCTATCCGCTCCACATAGCCAGCAAGGGACGATAATGTTAACTCCAGTTTGCCAGCCAGGACTTTATCAAAAGTTGATTTCCCAGCTACCTGGTTGTTGTTGGCAGCGAAACTTCCCAGCAAGCTGTGCAAGTGGTTGCTTTCCCAGCCAGTGAAAGATTTCTTTTTGTGGATCGGATTATATTCCCAGAAAAGAATAAAAAAAGAAAATATTGCTTTTAAGTAATGCTTAAATGTTTAAATTCACGAATAATTATTTTTTACCGCACATTTTGTTTTTGCAAATTCGTTTAATGTTTTTAAAGATAAATGTTATTAAAATTACAAAATCCCAATACTGTCGTAGAGCAGATCTCGGTTTAATATTTTGATAATCTAATATATGCATATCGATATGATGAAATATTTTTTAGATTAAGTGTTACATGAAAATAAAAAAACTAATGCAACAGGATAATAAAACAATTCATATCAATTTTAGGTATTATCTATCTAAACTGAACGCTTTTTCCAGTTTTTTCACTTTAAAACATTCACCACTTATCGTCATTGCTTTCACTTCTCCAGCAGTACAAATTTCAGTTCTTCTTTCAGTTACAACACATAGAACCTGCACAAAACAAAAATCACCGGTTTTGAATATCTTTCTTCAAAAAAGATGCTACAAGCTATTCGGCATTTCATATTGCATCCATCCACCCGTCCACTTTATCTACATTAAACCAACATTCGCGTTGAGTTATGAACAATATCACTTTAAAAAGCACTGACTAAATCAGGCCTGTCAATAAAACAAAATTATCAACCCACCTTTTTTTTCTTCCACTTTTGAGCTTTGATGCAATGGGGAAAACGCTTTTTATATCCACTCCACCTTTGTCGTAACTGTGAAGCACGAGGAACGCGAATGCCGCATCCACAGCAGTCTTTTACGATGATATCATAGCAGCAAAGAACTTGTTGTATGCCACTTAAGCAAAGTTAGGTATTGTAATCTTTAATGGCAACTGGTGTAGGCCAATATACCATTGCCATAGCTCATTGCTGTTGTTTTCTGCAACTTTCTGTATAAATGGTAGGCACAGCCTCTACGATGAACGTTAGATGGCAGAACGGATGTGCGGTATGCCATAAGGGCACGGTCTTTTATAATGAATTTCAGATGGAATTAGGAGATCGCTGTTTATAAGGAACGCAGTCTTTTACGATGTAAATTAGATAGGAAATTGGGGTTTCTGTACGCTATGAATGCAAAGTCTTTTACGATGAACGTTAGATGGAAGAACAGAGTTGTTGTATGCTAGGAAAGCACAGTCTTTTACAACTGACAACAAATGAGACAACGTAATTGCTGTATGCCATGAGGGTACAGTTCTTTACGATGAACGTTAGATGGAAAAACGAAGTTGCTGTATGCCAGGGACGCAGAGTCTTTTACGACGAACCTTAGATGGAAAAACGAGGTTGTTGTATGCCAGTCTTTCACGACGAACTTTAGATGGGAAACAAGGTTGTTGTATGGCAGGAAGGCAGAGTCTTTTACGACGAACTTTAGATGGAAAAACGAAGTTGTTGTATACCAGGAACGCAGAGTCTTTTACGACGAACTTTAGATGGGAAAACGAGGTTGTTGTATGCCAGGAAGGCAGAATCTTTTACGAAGAACTTTAGATGGAGAAACGAAGTTGTTGTATGCCAGGAACGCAGAGACTTTTACGACGAACTTTAGATGGAAAAAGAAGTTGTTGTATACCAGGAACGCAGTCTTTTACGACGAACTTTAGATGGAGAAACGAAGTTGTTGTATGCCAGTCTTTTGCGACGAACGTTAGATGGGAAAACAAGGTTGTTGTATGCCAGGAAGGCAGAGTCTTTTATGACAAACTTTAGATGGAAAAACGAGGTTGTTGTATGCCAGGAAGGCAGAATCTTTTACGACGAACTTTAGATGGAAAATCGAAGTTGTTGTATACCAGGAACGCAGAGTCTTTTACGACGAATTTAGATGGAGAAACAAAGTTGTTGTATGCCAGTCTTTTACGACGAACTTTAGATGTGAAAACGAGGTTGTTGTGTGCCAGGAAGGCAGAGTCTTTTATGACGAACTTTAGATGGAAAAACGAAGTTGCTGTATACCAGGAACGCAGAGTCTTTTACGTGACATCTATGACAAATCAGATATATCAGGAAAAAACAGTTGATGATGACAATTATACTCAACGAAAATAACTGAACGATATTCAACGGTTTTTTTTATTACATTCTTTGAAGACACAGTTTATGACGGTACTTGACGGAGATATTCAACGTATTGTATTGGATGTCAAGAAGGCACAGTCTATAACGATATTTAAAGAAGGGAACATGATTATATGAGACAAAATTTAGTATCAAAATAGATTGTACGAATCCATAGTTTGGTTTAATATAAATTGAAGTTCAAAAGTTATGAATTCGATGCAAGTTCGACGAGTTCTACCATCAGCCTTGCACGAAGAAAGGGGGCTTGGTTGAAGTTCCAATCGAAGGTTTTCTTTCGTGCGCATAAGTCTCTGACACAAAGGATAACACCGACTCCACAGCTTCCAAAGCTATGTTTCTGACCAAATCCAAGATTTTGATCAGGCATTGGTGGATTCATGCGTTGGTATTTGAACGAGGCTGGAAATGCGGTGCTGCTTTTCGAGACTTTTCTTACGGCTGCAGTCAGTTGTTTACAAATGCGTACCAGGTTTGAGAGTCTTTGCTTGTGAAAACCGTCGTCAAAACTTGCGATACCTTCATGTAACTTTATTACCCCTAATCCCCAATGCGCCTCGTTTTCCAAATGTAGTGGAACAAAAATATACTCTACTTCATCGACATTTGCATCAGAGAGGACACTCTCAATATTGGCCTTGATAATTTCGTTACCCGTTTTTAGGTCTGACACGTAGGCAGGAAGCGAAAGGAAGCACGTTCGTTTCTCTCGATTATTTGCTTCTGTGCAGTAATGATAAAGAAAAACGTTAATGACATCATCGCATAGGTATCTCTCCTTGGAAAGATGTGATAATGTCTGGGCAGTTACTTGACTGCCATTTTTCGACACAAGGAAACTACCATATCTGGATCTGTTTCGGAACAGTGCAGATTCCACCATTTCCCTGTCCGATTTCGTTTCCTTACTGAAGGCGTTTCCTATCCATTTCTTCTCTTGTTCAACTTCAATTGAAATTTCCTTTAGACGATGGTATTGTCTCAAAATGGTAAGTGCCTCTTGGTTAAGCACACCATAATTAGTAATTCGAATTGCTGCGTTAGGGATACTTTTGTCGATTAATACTTTTCGTAGGTCTTTTTCACAGTCGTTAATTGTTTTAGGTGCAGGAATCTGAGAAACTTTCAAGGGATTCAAAACGGTGTGTTCATCTGAGAGGGAAATTAAGCAATATTCTGTTAGCTGTAGGTTGACAGGGGGAACTTGTACTTGCTGTAGTTCCTCGCGACCAGATGCGAATGTATCTGTTCTTCTGTGAAGGTCTTGTGAAAGGGAAGGTGCCAAATGACTTGAAAAAGTGAAAGGATCTATGTCGTCGACAATAATTGTTTCGACACAATCGTCTTTGGCCGTTGTATCAACCCCATTTCCCACTGCAAAGAATACTTTTGACTTCTTTGTAATTGTTGCAACTGCGAATTCGTCTTCATCAACGAATAAGATCCTGTTACAGTCTTCATTTTTACTTGTTTTTGGCGGACTTTTTTGCTTCTCGTCATCACTGTTTTTATCAGAGTCATCCGATTCTTCAATCGACTTTTTTCTTTTTAGCAGAGGAAAATCTACTTTCTATCTCACTGTCACTACTGCTTGTGTCTTGATCCTGATTACACGTCAAACTTCTGCGAAATTTAAGCGCCTTTTCTTTGGAAGAAGATTTTTGTGACTTTTCATTTCTTGATTTGCGCTTTCTATTCATTGCCTTCTTGCTACTTCTTTTGGCTACAACACTCTTTATTTTGTCTGATTTGTCTTCATTATTGCTTGTGTTTGGAGTAGCATTTGAGTCTTCATTTCGCTTCGATTCCATAGGCTCTGTTGAAATGACGTTTGTCCCATTCAAACTTTCTTCCGGTTTTTGCCGTTTTGAAGACAAGGTTTTGCCTGAACCACCGACATCAGTTGTGTGCTTTCGTTTTCTCCCATACTTAGACGTAGATTCGAATGGCACGCTTCTGTTGAAAAATGATCTGGGTAGCCACATGTCATCTTCAGGACCATAGCCTTTAAATCTGACCTTGTACTCGTATGTCATTTCCTTTGTGACGCGCTGTTCCAGAATTTGGTCAATCTCATAAAATCCCTCTTCGATCTCAGCAGCATCTTCGTTTTTAGCGCTACATCCAATCTGTGGACAGGATGCACCTCGTGGATACCATCCCAGTTCTTCAAGAGTGAAGCGGTTTCGCTGGTGGAGTGTATAGGTGCCTTCCCTGTCTTGATCAGCAACAAGTTGTACAGGACCAATGATGCCAGATGGTGATTTCCACGCTGTAAGCATGACATCTCTTGCAGCACCATACCTTTGATCTTCTAATGCATAAGAGTAGAGTGAGCATCGAAATCGTACCTGTGCCTTGCGGTCCAACTGAAAACTTGTAACATCTGAGCCGTCTTTCGTTGACTGGAGAACTTCAATGCGTCCAACGTCATAGTACTGCTTTCCATTTTCCATGCACTTGATAGCAACATCGCAATATTTGATAATGTCATGTTTGGGATCAATAGGTGCCTTGCCAGGCAAGTGCTTTGCTGCCCAGTGCCGCTTCTGCCTGCAACGAGCAATGTATTCTCTTGGAAGTAGAAGTTTGATGGCTTGTCGAATGTCGATATATGAAAGTGTACCATCATTGAGACGTTTAGAAATTCTCCATTTCTTTAATTTATCTTGCGTTTCCTCTTCAAAAGGTTTTCCTCCGTCCGTTTCATCAGGCTCCAGATGGTCATCTCTCAGATCTTGAGTAGTTGACTTGACACACTCAGCCTCATCCACCTCCTGATGTTGTTGTTCTTGAGGAACTTCTTTTCTTTGGCAACTGAAAATGACTCGTTCAGCTTGTTGTAATCTTTTGAAGGAGGAGCTTCAACAATTTCAGTTCCAGCTGGATGACAGTTAGGATAAGGCATTTCCCAAAAACCTGACTTCTTCAAGAGCTGAATGCAACTGTCAGGGAGATACCTGGAAAAGTGTGCTTGACCATCCTTAACCCCCTGCGAATGTGCCTCTTTCTGGCTATCTTTGAAATCTGCGTATGTTGACGGGTAAACGAAGTCTTGTTTTAATTGGCTGCTGCGTTCTTTAAAGGAGTAAGCAATTCGTCTTCGTTTTGCCGACGCCTTGACATGGACACCAGCCTTTGCTAAACGAGCTTTGGCACTTAAGTTGAACTGAACCTTGGAGCTTCTTTGCAGCATGTCAGCATATGTTGGTTGCGCATCAAGATCTGTATCTCCGTAGTCTTTCCTTGCATCTCACTTATTACACGTTCCGTTGCTTTGGTTCCCGAGAAATAAGGAGAAGCCCAGTCCACTCCCAGCTCCTTGAAATGGAGAAACATTGCCAGCTGATGAAGTGTTGCTGCTGCAAACTGAACTTCTGCGGTTTGGTGGCAACCTGATGTAAGAAAGCGCCCTCGTTTTGAAAGATCATTCTTTGCTCCAGGCAATGAGTGAAGCCTCATCTTCTTCAATTCCAAAACCCGTTTCCAAAGACGGAAAATTGTAATTGCACATGAAACAGCCCGCTGGACATCACAGGGGGTGCCAAAAGCAGGATTACGGAAGGGCTCTATGAGATGATAAACAGCTCTGATGTACAAACTAGTTCCCTGAGAACCAGGAACGTACATATCCAGAAGATCGGCTATGCGAATGGTAAACAAACGCTCGCATGCGTCTGAATTTTGGTCAAAGAAGTAGATTAAGTTGAGATCTGAAGCAGAGAAACCACAGTCGAGACCTTCCTTTTGACATCTTTGACGAAGGTCCTTGAGATGATCAATAGTCACAATTCGACTCTCCTTCCCACTTTCTTCCCAAAGCGTCAACTCTCTTGTTTCGTACTTTATATTCTTCAGAAACAGACGCTGTTCGTGGTCGTAATCCAAGTATGCGATAGAAGGAAGAAACCAATAGTATGGTGCAAGAAATTGCTCGTCGTCGGTCCCAAGACCAAGAAAACAGACGCCATTTGCTAATTCTGCGTTAGTTGGAGTCATAAGCTGGACTGCAGCCGCTAAGGAGAAACCTGCAGAATCAGTAGAATAGCCCATCAGATGAATTGGCTTAGTTCTTGGCTTCCCTTGATCATTATAGAAACAGCGTTTTCGGAGTCCTTCCCAGTATTTAAGAAGATGACACGCTTTGTATTCTTTGTTGGGCTCTGGCCACATGCAGTAGATAATGGTTTGTGTATCCAAGGAGGCAAGTGAGACAAGTGTGTGGACAGAAACTGACTTTGACAACTGATCTTTAAGGATGATATTGTCAACCGCTCTCTTCAAGGCGTCAAAGTCATCTTTATCACCTTGCTCCATACACCTTCGAGGGACTGGAAACACATCTTCTGACCATTTTGAAACATCAGGATTCCAGGAATTTCCTAGAAGTAAGACTTTTCCAGAGGCACTCAAGTAAGGTTGGAGGTATCGCAATGCTCTTGCGCCATCACTTGCTTCATTGACTGGGAAGTTCTCGAAGATAACTGCTGCTCTCTCAATTGCTTCTGCACTGATGCCAGGTTCCAGCCGTACATTGGATGCATGATTTGCTGCAGTTGTCTCTCTCGCTAAACCAAAAATATCCGCCAGAATAGAATAATTGGCTGATCCCAGTTCATTTTTAAACAATCCACTCACATCTTTAATCATCTCAATTTTGTGGTGATTATTTCCCTTCTGTAGCTTTGATACAAGATTTTTGAGAACAACAACTTGAAAGGGACTCTTTTGAGACAAATCATTACTAAATAGCTGCAAAAGATCAAGGACTAGCTTAGCATCGTCTTTGTTGCGACACACATCCATGAGATGGTTCTCCCACTCAAAGGGGGTTAACTTTATTCTCGTCAACTGTGAGACATTCTTCTCGGCAGCTTTACGACGCTGGACTTCTACATTTAACGCGTCATGCATTTCACCTTTCCGAGAATAGCGTTTGTTAAATCCAACAAGACCAATGCGATTTTCGATGTTGCTGTAATTACCTGATTTGCGATGTTGCTGTAATTACCTGATTTGCGATTCGAGAGTATCTTTTAACTCCCGAATTTGCGATGCACAGTTTTTGCAAGTATAGGGATGCTCACCATATGATAAAGACGTTTGTTGACAAGGTGGATCAAGGCTCTTTATTCCTCCTTCTATCTGAACATCTTTACCGTGAACAGTTAAAACTTTAAACATTGGTATGTATACCGACCTTGCCATAGTCTGTGTCTTGCGGACCAGCTCTGCAGCTTCTAGGGTATGGCATTGTTTCCACTTTCCATATTCTTTGCATTCCTCGTGCCCCTCTATCTGGGTGAAGCAGTCAATTTCTCCAGTTTCGATCTGTTTTTAAACAGTGTCCGTGATGTGACACAGCGGATTATTTCTCACTAGCAAAATTTTTAACGACCTCTGGATCCCACAGGTAGGAACATTGTACCTGCTTGTGTGGTTGCACCATAGCATTACAGGCTCCAGAGGTCTTTCCTAGTTTAAATGTGACCAGAAATGCTCAATACGTGGTTGTTGTTTTCCCTTAGACACTGCCTTGATTTTGGGTTCGCACTCCACAACCTCTTCTTTTCGCTTGAAGAAATCAACTGCACCAGCATGACATTTAGATCGGCTATGTTCTGCTACTTGAACAACACCAGAAAATTTTAAAATAGCATGCCCATCCAAAATGCCCTGCGTGGTGACTTGCTTTGATTTAAGCTGATTGTGGGGATGGTGGTTTAAAATAGCCCATTTTTGGTGTGGTAGGCACACGGCACAAAAGATATCACTACCGTTGCTGTTAGTGAACTATGGAAACGGCTTACCTTCCCCTGCATCCGGAACATTCTTTGCTGCAAGGCTGCCAACTGTAACTGGGGGAAAAGACGCTGCTAGAAATGCCCGAGTGCGAGCAACAGAGAAGGACTTTGCTGGTCCAGCATCACTGAAAGGAATACCCTTTTGTTCACTCTCAGGTAATATCTTGCTTAAAAAGGCATTGAACGAATCAGGATTTCCTGGTAAAGAAGACAGACGAAGGCGTTTTACTTGCTTACAATTCTGGGCATAAAACAAATTCTCATCGAAGCTATTGGTTGCGCTTTCCATTGTTTTCTTCTGACGAGAAGTTGTCTTGTTCTGGCAATTCGTTGTCTTCATTTGACAATTCTTTGGTCTTTTCAGACGATACCTTGTTTATTTTCAGTTCAAGAATTTCACTATTCTCATCACTATCCCTCTCTTCATCCATAAGCGGCAAGAACTTATCATCTAAAAAATCGGCGGGAAACGGGTCTTCCCTCCACTCGATGCCACTCTGTAAATTACGAATTTTATCAAAAGACTCGCCTTCATTCTCGTATGATTTACGTAGATTATGTCTATCAACCGCTTTTAATTTCGCTTCCTCCTCCAATGATTCATACGTTGCTTGTTTGGTGTCACACTTTAAATTCAAATCTTTCACAGTTATTCCCCGATACCCTCTACATCGTTTACGAACCTTAACAGCTTCGAGTTGGCCAGTTTTAAAAATATCAGCTTTTGTTAGTGCAGTTCCGAGAAGTGAAAAGAAGACGTCTCTGTACTTAGTGCTGTTATTAACTAGTCTATAGTTCTCCCAAAACACACTCTTGTCAGTGACACAGTCCGCAGATGCCACAATAACATTGTCCTGGACCCATTGCTGCACTTTCGCCAAATCCATGACAACCCGTGTAAACTAGATGATACAAAAAAGGCCAGAGATGGCTGCTCAGAAACGAATTGAAACACCAGCTACGAATTCAAACTAAGGACTCTGCAAATACATGTGTCTAGTATGCATTTTTGACAAAATAATAACCGCTCGTTCCATTAAAATCTGCTAGGGCTGCAAATTGTTGTAATTATATAATCTATCAAAAAAAATACGTACCGCCTACGAGAATGTTTTCCAGTTTGCTGCTAGACACAAACTCTTCAACCAGAAGCAACTGCTGAAATAAATTAAATCTTGTTAGATGTCTTTCCTAACTAAGTAACATCACAAGCATACTTTGTTCTCCCAACAAAAACAGTAACTGTAGTTTCTGTATAAAACGTAATACCAAACTCCTTTCAGATTGTTATAAAGCAAAATGTAAAAAAAAAACCTTATAAAATGCAAAAATCAGAAATTTTACTGCTCAAAGTCAGACAGGGAGAAAGTTGAAAGGCTCACAGCTCACCCACGAGCATTTCCTAAGCAAATTTCAGAAAGTGTCTGCAAGAGTAAGATACATCTATATAAGTTAAATCCGAATCTGCCGATATAACAAGAAAGTTGACGAGTCCCACAGCTCACGCACTTACATTCCCAAACCGGAGTCAATTCAAAGATGAGCTATCCGAAGGTGACCACATTGTCGATTTCTCTGCTGGTGGACCCAAAAATTATGGTTAC
>JANCMA020262997.1:0-12518 GCA_024336925.2 Zoanthus solanderi | reverse complement strand
AATTCATCGGGTGAGTTATGTTGGCGATACAAAATACCACAAACAATGTTCTTTTTATTTTCAAACATTAACTCAACCCAGAGTGCTTGATATTGTTCTTTAGAAATTTTTTCAAGGATTCTATAGTTGAGACCATGCTTTATATACATTCCGACCCCACCCGCAGAGAGAGGTGTCGGGACCCATTCAAAATCATAACCTGGAATTTGAGGATTAAAGTTAATTTGCATTTTATCTCTAATACGAGTTTCGGTTATTCCAATTACATCAAAGGGATAAGAAATTTCGTCAAGTAGATGAGTTTGGAATCTATCAAGATTTTTTTTCAAGCTACTTACGTTACTATGAAGTAAAGATATGCCGCGATCTATGTTATCCCGAAAATTATGCTTTTGCTTTCGAAAATTATAAGGTGAATAATAATTACATCGAATAAAGCTTCCCAGAGGATCGTTTTCAAAATTTGCATTTTGGTCTATTCTAGTGTTCAAATTAAATATATCTAAATCAAATAGACCGGGAAGATTTTTAAGAAGATTTTTAGTTGTTAGATTTGTTTCAAGAGAATTATTGAATTGGGGATGGGCATCAGAAACGACTTTACAGTTGTAATAAGGGAGGAGAGATAAAAGTTGTTTGATTTCTTTACTAACTGGCTTCATGTTACTGAACGGTTAATTTCATAAACAAATCTTGAGGATAAAATTAGGCCTACCTATTTTCCATCCTTTCCATATTCTGTAAATGATTAAAGTCTTTGATTCTAATTATGTTCGAGCGCTCCGACTCCCTCAGATAAATGCAGCCGCCTTTAACCCAGCAGAAGGCAAAGTTGTGTGAGGTTTTGAACTTTTTGACTTCGGCGAAAAGGGCTTGTTTTGACGGAGAGAGATGGTCGAATATTCCAATGCGGACATCTTGAACTTCTGGTGAGCCGGCTGCAAAGCCTAATGCTACAAGGTCAACATCTTTGGCTTTTCGACGACACGCCATGACATTTTCCTTGTCTAATCTTCGCAGAAACTTGCAAATAATTGGAAAAGGCTTCTTCTTGTTCCGTGAGGGGACTCTATGGGCAGTATCAATCGACCCGATTTCAATATCGATGCCCATTTGATAAAATAAATTAACGCATAGAGTCGCGGTATCAAATGCAGATTCGTTGGCTTTCGTCTCAGGTAATCCAACGATTTTCACATTGTATTGGAAACTGTAATCTTGTAGATCCTGAATCACCCCAGCTATCTCATCCACTTTTGCAGACAAAGACTCAATCCATTTGTCTAATCTATCAATTTGCTTTTTTGCGTCTTGGCGAAAAATTTGGAAAGAGTCATAATCCTCACTTAAGTACGATAGACTCTTGTTTGCATCCCTAAGTTCTTGTAAAGTGTCGTCGCTAGTTTCATGCGGTTGTTCAAATTTCTTAAATTGCTCTCGAAGAGAGCCCATTTCATTAGTAATCTTGCTCAATTCTCTGCATATAAAGTAATATCGGTTTGAACATTAATATCAACAATGAAAATTATAAAAAGATGAAATAACAGTAAGGTAAAGCGCGCAAGGCCATAAATATTAAAAATCTAAAATTTATTCATATCAAATCACAACTAGGTATATTACATATGTATGGAAAGCTCTTGAAGTAAATAATGCAGAAAATGAGGTTAAAAAATGATCCCCTTTAACTGAATGGAGAAATAGCACCTGGAACACAAAATATTTTTTTAAAAAAAAGTATGAAAATGACAATTTTTTTTGGAAAACTGCTACCTATAGACTACAAAATGGATCAAACCCTTTCTTTTTTACATTACATTGTGCTTCTATATCCCCCTGAGCCATATAAAAGTGTTTTGCATCAACCTGACATAACAGTTTGGAAAATCAACTGATTTTAGTAGCCTGGGTGAATGACGCAAATTAGCCTAAATTGCTCTACAACTCAAAAACTCCCTCTTACTTTATCATTTCAGATCTAACAAATCCCTTGAGTAAAATTAGTTTGAAAAAGAAAATTAAAAGCTCTCGATGCTTTCATGGAAAGTGTACAACAACTGATCTTAGAAATCTTGCTTGGAATAAAACTCAAGTGAAATTCAGAAGTCGCAGCATCGACCTATCTTACTTGTACAGTTCAAACCAACTCAAATGTTCATGACTGTCCATGAAAAGCAAGAGTGTGGTATTTATAAAAACAGTTTCTGTCCTTGTTAAAGCAGAGAGGAACATCACATGTCTCACACTTTGTAAATGGACGGCCTTGGTTCTTGTCAGCTGTGCAAACAGGGCACCTGCCACGACTCGAAGTCCACACGGGAAGGTGGCTTGCCCCTTGCCAGGCATTCAGGGGTAGCCTGGGTTGCTTTTCCAGGTCAGGCACAGGATCCCCTTCTACAATCTGTCCCAGCTGGCGAACAAGGGCCTCCCTGTCAGAATGGCTTGAGCGGTAACCGTTGAAGATTATGTAGGAATTTAACTGTACAGATATCAATTATGTGTAAAAAAAATACCTTCCAGTATTTCTTTACCTTCTTAAGCACAGTATATGAGGATAGAAGCTGGTCAGACTGGTCAACACCTTTCATGCACTGGTTGTAGCTCTTTACATCCCCAGGTTGACGTATGATCTTTACCTTGTATCTTCCTGTGTTTGGGTCCTTGCATCGCCGCTTGCACCAGGAGTGGTCACTGGCTTTGTGAAGGGTGCTTAGCAAACTTACAACCTTGTTGTCCTTCCACTGTAGTGCAAGAATTTGGTCTGGCTCTATTCTTTGCCATCTTTGGTCCCCCCTGTGTGTCCCTTTCCCCCAAGCTGCCCCTGTCTTCATTACCTTGGGGAAGAACCGCCTGTTTGCGGCAGCAGTTCCACAACCAAGGAGACCTAGTGCTTTCAAGTCTCTCAGAAGTGGTGGCGAGGTGTAGAAATTGTCCGTGAAGACATGGTTGCCTTGTTTCCTCAATGGCTCAGTGAGTTGCATTACAATATCATAGCATAATCCATTGCCAGATACGTCTGTTCTATGTTTACCAAGGTAAACATCAAAATTATATGTGTATCCAGTTTGAGAGTCTGCAAGGACCCAAAGCTTTATGCCCCACTTTGTGGGCTTGTCCTTGTTATATTGTCGCATGCCTGAACGATGTTTTGACTTGACCATGCGCTCGTCAACAGAAAGATTCACTTCACACTGGTACAATTCCATGCATTTCACACGAATGGCCTCGAGGAGTGTGTCAACCTGCCTCAGTTTGTTTTCTGGGTCCACTGTAGTGTGGTCAGAACAGCGAAAAAATGCCAACAGTGCCCGAAATCTTCGTCTGTTTGGGATAATAATAATAGTCAATCTTTATTGAGGAAGCCGATTTCACAATATGTGTTTTACAATAGGGTCCTCTAATAAAAATCTAAAAATAATAACAAATAATAATAATAATAATAATAATAAAGCATAATGTAATATCAACATTAAAATATGGAATACTATACTTCCCTCCAATAACTATAAATAAAAATAACTATAACTATAAATTACCCCCCTTCCCTTTAATAAGATTATAACTATAACTATAAATTACCCCCCTTCCCTTTAATAAGATTTTTAAAAATGTTCAGATTCTTTGCCTCACGAATATTCCAGCTCAGTGTGTTCCAGTCGTTGCTGGCAAAGTTAATTGACGTCCAGTGGCCCCATCTATATTTAGCTGAAGTTTTACAAACAAGTGATTTAGATCTAGTATTATAATTGTGGTTATCCTGATGATATCTAATATGAAATCTATGCAATAAGAGGTTGTTTTTACATTTATATACAAAAATTAATCGATTTATCTTCCTCCTAATCTTAAGATTAACCCAGGATAGTCTTTTTAAGGCATCAGTCGCAGATGACCTATAGGGAAGATCTAATATAATTCTAGCTGCTTTGTTCTGTAAAACTTGAAGATCTGACATTAAGGACTCGTTGCCTCGATCGCCCCAAACTAAATCAGCATAATCAAACAATGGTAAAATGTAAGAATTATAGAATAAAAGCCTACATTTAAGTGGTAAATAATTTTTGATACGCCTAAGTAAAGCTAGTTTTTTGTTAATTTTAGCTTTGATATAGTCAATGTGTTCATGCCACGTCAAGTTCTTATTGATTACTACACCAAGATACTTGTAACTCTGTACTTCCCCCAAAGGAACATCTTCTATGCGGAAGATCAGCTCTGAAGTTAATTTAGCCAGGCGTCGAGGACTACCAATAAGCATAAATTTTGACTTTTCAATGTTGACAGTTAGATGGTTCGCCTTAAACCACTCACAAACAATTTCAAGGTCACAGTTTAGAGACTCTTCCAAGACGTCTGCGCTTTTGGCTGAGGTATATAGCACTGTATCATCTGCAAATAGTGTTACGCGACAGGAGCTCAGGATGCTAGGAAGATCATTCATATAAATAATAAACAGTAAAGGTCCGAGGATAGAACCCTGTGCAACTCCAATTGAGACCTGAGCAGGCTCTGAATGTACATCGTCGACTACAGTGATTTGGGACCGACCAGATAAGAACGATTGGAACCATTCACAGGCATGGGGATCAACACCAAGAGAGGACAGCTTACTTAGTAGAATCTTGTGATTGACGGTGTCGAAGGCCTTGGCAAGGTCGAGAAAGATAGCACCTGTAATTTCGCCGTCATCCATAGATTTTAACACGTTATCAGTGAACTTAGTTGTAGCAATCACAGTTGAGGAGTTGTGCCTGAAACCATATTGGTCCGTAGTGAGTAGATGGTTGTCATTGAGGTAAGAGCTCAGTTGATTGTGGATAGCTTTTTCCAAGATCTTGCTTATTGCTGGCAGTATAGAAATGGGCCTATAATTCGATGGGTTGTCTCGTGCACCTGCCTTATGTACTGGCACTATTCTGGCTGCTTTCCAGATTTTAGGGAACGTTTTATTCTTGATAGACAGATTAAACAGCTTGGTTAGAGAGGGTGTAATTACTGGTTCAGCATCTTTAAGTAAGCGCGAGCTGATCTTATCAAGACCTATGGCCTTATTGGTTTTTTGTTGTCGTAAAAACTTTGATACAAAGCCACATGTTATTGGCTGTAAATTAAAGGTGCTCTGTGCGTTAGAAGTACCACTGTGGGCAACAGGGTCATATGTAAAACGATCTGCGAGTTTGATTCCAATACTAATAAAAAATTGATTAAATCCGTTTGCAATTGATGAAGCAGTGTTGCAGGGCCTATCATTTGACTTCAGGGTAGAAGGAGTGACATCAAGTTTATTTGGCAAAACTTTCTTAAACGCTTTCCATAGTTTCGAGGAGTCCCCTTTGCAGTCCTCTAAGAGTCTGGTGTAATATTCGGACTTGGATTTCTCAATTTCACGATGAACACTATTCCTTAACTTTTTGTATTGTTTCCAATAATTGTTGTTTTTATCACCTTTAGCTTTTCTTCGATAGTAATCCCGTTCAGAGATGAGCTTGGCAATATTAGATGTTAACCACGGAGAAGATGGACGGCTGGACCGTCGTGACTTGATTGGGGCATGGCTATCCACTATATCGGTAAACAACTTGTTCCAAATCGAGACACAATCATCAACGTCTTCAACATCATCAAACGCAATATGCCAAGGGACATTTTTCAGATCTTCGATAAAAGCATTTTTATTGTAGTTTTTATATGAGCGGTACTCAATTGTTCTCGGCTTCGTTCTTTCAACGCCAGTTTTTAGAACACAATATGTTAAGAAATGATCGCTCAAACCAAGCTCAAGGACCCCTTGCTCTTTAATTTTATGCTGAACATTTGTTAAAATAAGGTCTATTAAGGTCTGTGTATTTTCAGTGATGCGAGTCGGCTGTTTTATAACTTGACAAAGGTCATTGATTTCTGCTATTCTCTTGAGCTTTCTTTTTTGCGTAGAATTTGCATTTTTGCTAAAATCAACATTGAAGTCTCCGAGAATGATTTTATCGTGATTTTGGTCGATTTTACTTAGAGAAATGTTAAAGTTATCATTAAATGAATCGATGTTCTGGTCTGGAGGTCTATATTGGCATCCAACAACCAGCGGTTTGCAGTTCTGTCGATTAATTTGGGCCCAAACGGCTTCATTGTCATTCTTTAAATCTTCCCTCTCAGTAAAAGAAAGACCATTTCTCAGATAGATTAAAACTCCACCACCAGTCTTGAATGATCTGTCCTTTCTAATACAGGTGTAGCCAGGAATTTCAATTTCGGCATCAGATATATCGGGAAGGAGCCACGTTTCAGAAAATGTTAAAATGTCTATAGGCTTCGAGTTTCGCAATCTGAGTTTGATTTCATCCAATTTAGATCGAAGGCTGCGAATGTTAAGGTGGATTGCTGATAGACCTCTTGATTTGATTTCAAACGAAAGCTGAGGGCCAGGTTGTGGAGAGATATCTCCGGCCATGAGAAGCAGTATAGATGACCAAAGGCATATTTTAAAGAGGCTTATAGAATAACGGGCTTTGACGACATTGGGCAATTGCTTGTGCTGAATATGACGTTTGATTCCAGAGTTACGTCCAGGAAATGTTGATTTGTCCATACCAGCCGATATATGTAGAGAACATACACTTAAAGTGTGTTCATTGCATTTTAGATAACTAAAATAGAAGACTAAGACCAATAAAAGCGTAAGAGTTATAGAGGTCTTGGGAGACCGACCGAACGCCATCTTGTCCTGTTTGTGTTGGGTAATTCACAAGCTTTTCAGCCACTTGAAGAACTTGAAACTCCATTGAAGAACCTGTGAAAATAAAAGGCGATTTTACTACTTTGAAATAATTATATATATAAACAAAAGTTCCCAATATTCAATTGCAAGTCGTACAAGATATAAGATAAGAATTTTTTTCACAACTTGAAAGCAAACTCGAAAACTGAATTCCAGGATTTTTCATGAATAATTGTGGCGTGAACGGTAAAGATTAATTTTGCGAGCAGACATGAAAATAGCAGGCGACAAATTTGGAAAATGGAAATCATTGCGTGAAGTTAACATTTCTACCTTTACGAAAATAATTATTCTAGTTTTAAACATTTTTGAATCAGAAAAAGGCTTTCAGTGAATAAAAAGGTATGTTGCAAAATTTGTAGCATCTATGAACGAGGCATCGTAAAACCAACCCCGCTGACTTGTCATGTGAAAAATCTAGTTTCCACTTTGACTGACAAATCTCGATAACCAAGATTATAATTTACGGATGATGTGTAACTTATTTTGAAAAAGTACATTCTTTACGAATCTTGAAATTAGTTTAAAATTTTCAAACTGATTTACCCTTCCCCGCCGATGGGTATTTTGGCAGATATTTTTAAAATAGCACGTCGTGACAAAGAACAACAGTTTAGCTGCACAACTCGCTAGCTGACTCGATCGGCATAAGTAAACAAAGAGTTTGAGAGCTTAACAAAAAAAGAACTACGTGGAGCAAACATTGTTGCAGTAATACAAATTAGATGCAAAATAGTATGGATTTATTAAAGAAAAATAAGTCATCTCTCTAACGACAAAAAACAACCTTGAGTTGCAAATTTCACGTGCCCTTCATTACGGTCTTTTTCTTAACATTTTAGCAGTTCAGCTAATATTAATATTATTTCGAAATAATGTTTATACTTGGCTCTTTTGAAAGACATTCGTTACCCGAAGGAACTTTTGGTTCTCGCTTCTGCTGCACAAAACACTCAATCGCGCTTCGATGCTATCGAAGCAATTCCAACTAATCGTCAACAAGTATGACCGACTGAAGGTGTTCGGAAAGAAACAAAAATTAACATCGGGTAAAAGGGGTAGAAGTTCGTTTTCTATTGTTACACTCACTCTTTCACTCAACACGGTAGCATAGTTACTTCGCCTCCATAGGAGGCAGTAGCGACAAAAATGAGATACTTATAAAGAGGTAATGGTCGTTTCTCTTTAACTTCACGAATTGTTGATTAAATTGTATTTCAATACATAGATAGTTTGATACTATAGCGCATCTGAACATATTTTAAGTAAGTTTTACACAAAGATTTTAGAGACTGTAAATAGCGCATCTAAACATTTTTATGTAATTTGTGCTTTACTAGTTCCAAATTATTATTATTATTATTATTATTATTATTATTATTATTGTTATTATTATTAAAATTTACATGTAAATAAGACATCGTTGACACCAAGATAATCTTGATATCAGTTATCTAACATTTTCAAATATTACTGAGCAGGTATAAGCATATTAAACCATTTTTGATATAAAAATTATGATAAACAGATTCCATTAACAAATTGTTTTGAAAAGGCAACCACAAAGAATCTTAATAGTTTATACAACTTCAGTATCTATTAATATGGCCCTCGTTTTTGAACAGGTGTACCAGGTCTTAAGTTTTTAAGACCGTTTATTTTTCATTTTTTTTTTAATTATATGAAGAAATTGAGATTGTTTTCATTATCATTTCTATTGGTGTATAACTGGGCCCATTCCTCTCTCAGTGGCAGTTAAATGTGCTATGAGCTAAACTGGCGTCACGTGATCATGTTTTGCTTTGTTCCCATTCCATCCAATTACAACAGCGGAACGTGATCCAACAATTCATTAGAAGTCGCGGTTTCATGGTTAAGAGAATATAATGTGAAAAACTTAATTAAGCTTTTCGATTACTTTCTAAACATAAACATTACTCTACTGCTTGTCAAGTAATAGAGATTTTTAGAAGCTTACTATTGCTTGTTCACCAGACGTTAATCATATATTTATCAATTGCGGTCGCAAATATAAGATTGCGGTACACTTTGAAAGGCAAAGAACTATTTTTGAAAGCAAAAGCTTGCCTGTTACTCAAAAAAAAATATGCGAATTTGGTTTTTAAGCTAGTTCAAGTAAAAATTAAAAAGCAAGCTGTCGATTTTATTTCAAATGCGGTTTACTCAGAACAACTTTTAACACTTCTTACTACTTTTAAACTACTAATTTGTTGTTTTCTTTGCATAGCTATAGTTTTGATAATGTGCTCCAAAATCATGCCAGATTATTTTGAATTATATATATTTACTTTTTTCGGTTGCATCGTTATTTCTCGATGTCTTCGTCTTCGAAATCTAAAAGCTTCTTAAATCAGCTCTAAAAGGTTATAACGTGTATCATCAAAAGTCAAAACGACGAAGTTTTGGAATTCAAGCCGAGTTAAATTTGGAATGTAAACAAAAAAAAAGCAAAAATTGAAATGCCGACTACTAGTACTGGTGGTATTCATAGGTTCCAGTTCAGCGTACATGGTGGTCAGTTATACAAAAGAATCTCATTAGAATCTAGTTTGAATCTCATTACTTGACCACCATCTGCCATTGTGTTATATCCTCGTGGGACTTAGTGAAACCCAAGAATTTGAAACTTCGTAAGGGAAAACCATATAGTCTAAAGCAACGTTATTGTTTTTGCTCAGAAAAGCGTTTCGAAAAGAAAAATTAGCATTATTCAAAGAATGTTTATATGACATAAAACTACGGAAATATGAGTTACAAACTGAAAAAACCGCTCAAAGTGTACATTGATCTTAATTATAAACTTTTAGCACGCTCGGTACTGAGTTGAACATCAACAATTCCAAAATTTTAAATCAATGTTTGATCTCTGCTATCTTAGCTTGTACTTCGTGTTAATCTTCACGACACTGTCCACTGCCTTATTGAAGGCACAATGTGCACCCTCGACTCTGCTAACGCACCAGAGTTTTTTCTTCACCATGGATTCATTGACAAGATATGGGCCGACTGGCAAAAGAAAAGTAAGCTATACAGAGATGTATACTTCACCTCGATTAATGAAACACTTCCTGGCACAGGGCTACTACCTTCTACTCTAATTGATCTCTCAAACCAGCCTGGAGGTATAAATGTGGAGTACGATTTTTCCGGTGATCGAGCTGCCAGGAATGTTATGGTTCAACTTCTAGGTAGGTTTAAAAATGAATTTCCAAATTCAGCTATTGAGTTCTCAGTTAGTATTTTGAAAATTATGGAACTTAATTGACAAATTTTTGTGATTCCTTCAATATATTATTCATATAAAATAATTTTTCACAAATGCTTGTATATATTTGATGTTGTCCTTCAATAGCATGGTGTAAAATTGTAAGGTTAAAAATTCAAATGAGGCCTAGAGATACTGTTAAAGTTGTTAAAAATTGATTAATAGGTTTAAAATTGTTTTAAAAAATTGTCCGAGCTTTCGCCGATCTACGAAATCACATGGGAATGAATAATAAAAAGCTTAGCGGAGTTCTAAATACCGCCGGACTAACGCGATCGACTAACATAGATAAAAGATCTGAATATCATTATAAAATTCTGGTAAAACAAACGGTATAGCTATGGTAAACCAATAGAAAAGTATAATAAAAAGACAATAATAAACATCTCATCACGTGCCATAAAAAAACCCGACAATGCTAAAACTCTCATTAGTGTTATTATCCAAGAACCTAGTGACTCCAGAAATTTACGTCTCCAAGAAACCTTTAATTTTTTATCCGCAAACTTCAACCCACCATAAACTCAAGTGTAGAACTTACTGAATTAAGCGAACTTTTATTTTGAATTATTGCTCTAGGCCTTAATTGAATTTTAAACGTTACAAATGCTTATGTTGCCTGTTAATATCATTTTGGTTAATTGAATTCCTCTTTTGCTTTTCATTTTAAGTACTCCACTAGCTAGTGTGATATTAGTAGTTGTATATTCAGCTTGGAAATAACTATAGAAGAAATGTTCGTGTTGACACAAGCTTCTTTTTCTCAGAAGAAAAAACTTCTGAGTCCCTAACGGGAATCGAACCCATGACCTTCTGATTACCGGTCAGACGCTCTAACCCACTGAGCTACAGGAACTCACGTAGGGAACGGGTCACTTAACTTGGTTCTTATAGATAGAATATCGGGTATATGTCCTGCTAACTGCTGGCTCAATATATCCATACGTTTTTTTTTATAAATTAGTAGTTGTATATTCAACTAACCTTTTGCTTTTCCTTAAAAATAATTTACTTATATCATAGGTGATGTATTTGTTTCTATTTTGCTATGTGTTTACACACACACTATTTGCTTTATAAAAATTTTTAAAAGATTCAAAGTGCACCAGAATTATGCGTCTTTTGCCATCTTTAGGCTGATAAGTGAATATTTGTTTAAACGTTTCGCTTCCTTACTATATTAACGTGCACTATTTTTAGCAGGGTTACCAAAATAGAATTTCTAAATTTTGCAAGTGTTTGCACATTAAGTTTCTCCTGATAATATGATCCCGATGTATGAAATACTTTTCCTGTGATAGAATGGAAGCCTTTATACGAAGAACGTATTCTATAAATAAGTAACGGTGTTCTCATCATGCATTTTGAAAACATTTAAAAATGATGATATCTTCCTAGAAACTCCACATATAGACCCTATAATTGTTTCATCTTTGTTTGCTTAACAAGTCTTCCCAAGTGTTATACTCAAATCGTTTTTTTATATTTTTTCATTCGCTGCCTAAATTTGTAAAATGTGATTCTTCTTTTTGTAGTTGTTTGAAAACATTCTCCTGACCCAACCCCGTCAGGCCGGTGGAGGAGGCAAGTCTCCTGCCGAGATGATCGAAGAACTTGCTGCAGATGTCCTTGGGAAATTCCCTCCTCCATTTAATATCGAGTTTGTAATTGATAAATACCCTGTGGTTTACGAAGAGTCAATGAATACAGTGTTGAGGCAGGAACTCATCAGATACAACCGTTTGACCTCCGTTGTCACAACTACTTTGCAGAACCTTATCAAAGCTATTAAGGTTGGTCGGGGTAATGAATACTGTATGCAAGAGATTGCTTCACACCAAGGGGGAGAAGGGATGATAGCTTCTCACCAAGGGGGAAAAGGGATACCTTCTCGTCAAGGGGAGAGACGAACCCCTTAGCCCGTTCACTTTAAAGGCCCGACAACAAACCATGAGACATTCACAGGGATTGATATTTGCTCATCTGGCTCCGAAAGGGGTTTCCCGCCAGACCACTGCAAAATCATTGTGTGACATAGCCCCTTTAACTGATTATATTTTCTGTATCCTCATTTCACGATAACGTTTGTACCATATCCCGTTCAAGAACTTTTAAAATCTCGCTTTGTTGCCTTTTAGTGAGACACTGATAGAAACTAATAAAACTGAGTAAACTGACTCTTTAACAACAAAACCTTTATTGTATCGTCAAAGAAGATTTACAGAATAAGTATTTTTTTAAAAATAAAAGATATACACGAAGATTAAGGAGCACAACTACTTAGAAATAGCTTGGCTAATCGAGTTAAGTAACTGAGTTTAAACGTTTCATGTCATTGACAATTAAATTACTAAGGACACGAAAAAAAAGACAAAAACAAGTAAACTATAAAACAGGTTTAAAATTAAGAAAAAGGTTAGTACTTATTTCTTCAAACCAATGCCAAAAAATTTTTTTATT
>JANCMA020262891.1:0-12519 GCA_024336925.2 Zoanthus solanderi | reverse complement strand
TCTAACCATTTGCAGATGTTAGAGCAAAGGCAGCTCCTTCTCCTCAATTATTTTAAGACCCTGAGTGTTGGTCCGGCCGGGAATCGAACCCGAGCCTTCCGCACAGCAGACTGGCGCCTTACCAACTGGGCTAACCAGGCGGCGGGTATTAAATAATTAAATATTTCAGTTTAATAAAGAATAAAGTAATTTTACAACGAATGTGGCAGACCTGTCATCTGCAAATAGCAATGAATGCTAATCTAAGGCAGATGTAATATCTATTACATAAATAAAAAATCTACTAGCATAATGATAAGCTTGAGTTTACAAAGAGTAGATTTATTTACGACTGTTTATCTGCGATTTTTTAGTAGAGATACACCAACTAAGTAAATTAGATTATATACGATAAAAAGCGCAGAGTATGAAGAGTTTGACGATAGAAGCTCTGCAAGTGTCTCGATTCTAATAATTTGGCATCCTAGGCAAAACATTATTAGCTTTTCGGCTTCCACGTAATTTCCATTGTCAATTAAATACTGTAGAAAGTGAGCCTTAACTTTTCTTTTAAAATATTTTTCAGAGATTGATCTGATAGTATGTGGAATATTATTCAACAATCTGGCTACAGATCTAGAAAATGATCTAATAATATTGAATATTTAGTCGAGAATGCTTAATGCACAAAGTCTTGTTGGCTGGTGCTCTTGTGTTATAAGAATGCTGCTCACTGACATGAAAACATTCACAGTTATTGATAGGAGCTCTTTTGGCATGTACGTTATACATCAAGCATGCAATGGTTTCGGTAAATAGGACTTTTATTGGTGAGATATTAGAAGAGTAAAACAGTGGGATTGCACTTTTACGACGGTCAAAAAAGTATACAAGTCTAACTGCACGTTTTTGCAATATTAATAATTTGTCAAGATGACGTTTAGCAGCTTGTCCCCAAGTACTGAGTCCAAAAGGGATATAAGACAGTATTAGAGAATTATAAATTGAGAATAGGGTCTTTCTTGGTACATAATGCCGTAATTTAGCTATAATACCAACAGCTCTACTAATTTTGGAGGAAATGAGATTTAAAATGTGAAATTTCCTAAACGATTTTCATCAAAAAATATACCCAGATATTTGATATAGGTTTTCTGTTCAAGCTGAACAAGAGCATTTGTTTTATTATAAAAATTTTAATAATTATAGAATGTGGGAGTCGTTTCTGAAGCGGGCGAAAAATGACATAGTTGGACAGCTCGCTATTCACTACAGTTTCCATAGTTTTCAAGTTCCTGTGTGAGTAGACGAGGAGGTTATGTCATCAGCAAACAAGGTGATTTTGAGCAATTTAGAAACTTTATGTATATCGTTTACATATAATGAGAAGAGCAAGGGTCCAAGGACAGAACCCTGAGGAACGCCTTTATCACATTTCAGACGGTCCGAAATGTAGTCACCAACTTTGGTCGACTGCATTCTATTTGTTATATACGATTTAAACCAACTATGAACGAGTCCCCTCATCCCATATACATAGAGTTTGTCCAGCAATAACCAATGATCAACTGTATCAAATGCCTTCATTAGGTCAATAAATATAGCACAGGTATAGTGTTTACAATCCATATTCGACTGTACTGTATTCAAGGTATCTTGAATTGCGTGCTCTGTTGCGCAATATAGAAAAACTAGCAAACCCAAAGCTAAGTGTGACAGGTTTACAGTATATTGTACTAACATTGTGGCAGACCTCTCTCGGTTTTCTTCGTATGAAAAGTAACTTCCGGTTTTAGTATCAATCTCGACATTGTGCCCACTTCTGTTAAACCCCCCCCCCCGAACCTCCTAAGACATCATGCTGTTAAGCTCTTGTTAAATCCCGGCATTACTGGGTTAACTCCCTGGTATATCACGGGGTTCAGGGGGGCAGGTTATCAAACTACTGTGCATTTGTCTTGGTTGGGAATTGACAAACAGAATGTGAAGTTCGTTATTCTACACACAGTTTAATATTCAATCAATCTCAAGCATCTGGTCGATTTGAAAATCATGATACTGAGCTATTAAGCTTTAGAACTCGTGGAAGAGTCTTTGTCGATCATGACACCTCTAGATAATTGTTTTCAACTTGCTTTGAAAGCACATGCATGCACAGCACTAAGTTATCATCATCATCATCATCATCATCACCATCACCATCACCATCACCATCACCATCATCATCATCATCATCATCATCATCATCATCATCATCATCATCGTCGTCGTCGTCTTTGTTTAACATCCCTTGTTTCTCACTCCTGGGGTTGGACGTGATATGAGTTGCCTCCACTGTTTTCTATCCTCTGGAGTTTTACTCCAGGTCTTCTTTGGCCTACCTACTGGCTTTCTACCTTACAGGGTTCCTGTAGGTTCTAACTTAATAAATTTAAGACCGTTTTCTGACTTTTTAAGACCCAAACCTTCAAAATTTAAGACCTATGCAAATCAAAATGGCTCCCATAATCTAGTAAAAGATTAAATTCCCGGAGACCAACAGGATTGCAAGCTTTGATGTAACTGTTCGTGCACTTTTCTGTGGGTTTTTTGATGTTTCTTCGAGACATTCAGTGTGCACGATAAGCAACATAGCCAGAAAAAGCTCTGAAGTTTAACCAGAAGAAGAAATACTTTTGACTTGAAATCATATTTAAGACCTAAACAAAGTGCTTTTCCAATTTTAAGACCTTTTCAAGGCCTTAAAAACTCAAAATCAAAAAAATACGACTTTTTAAGACTTTTTAAGGATCCCTGCCTTAGCTTCCACCTCCAGATCCATCGTTCTCCTAAGTATGCTATTTTTATCCCTACGCTTTACAAGTGATTGGCCAAACCATCTCAACCTCGTTTTCCTTAATCTAAGTTTAAGGTTCTCCACTCCACACAGCACTAAATAGTAAATTAAAAAAGATCACAAGTGTTGCAAAAATCTCCAAAATACTGGGTGGAAAATATGTCCCATTTACATTTTTTGTAAAACTTTCACAATGCAATTAAATCAAGGGATTAGTGCCTCCTCCAGCCCAATTTAAGTTTAGCTAGCTGCATTTAGTTGAACTAAACCTTTTTTTAAAATTGAAAGTTTCATAAATATATAACCAAGAGATTTAATTTCAAATTATTTTCTAATATGTATAACAACAGCCTATTAACCCTTTCAATCCCAGTCAGTTATCAACACTCGACTTCCCCTTACATAATAAGTACAAAATAAGGCATTTTATAATGAGAAATTGAGAATTAATCAAACAAAGGAAACTACTGAAGATTAAAAGTAAGATTCTCTCAAACTTGTTCAATGAAAAGTATGGGCACAAGTTAGGAGAATTTAACAATACAACTTGGGACTGAAAGGGTTAATAGAGCCTCCTTCAGTAAGAGCCAATGTTACTAGTATGTTCAATGACATTTTCAAGGAAAAATTGTCTTCTGCAAGTGACACTGAGGTTACTGCAGACCCGATAGACTCTGTGGTCCAGACTGAAAGGGCCACTCCTTGATGCTCCCACATTAGTATGTGGTCTCTCTAAAGTTCACCAATGGATACCTAAAACCTGGTGGAATGTCCACGTGGATGCTGTAGTGAAAGGTAAGCGAGCACATTTCAAAGGTTTGCTACCAAGAAACTACTCTATTTTGCTTTCATTGGCCTCAGGAAGGCATTAGATCGAGTGCTAAGGCAAGTCCTCTGAGGGACCTTGATAGGTTTTGGTGAGGAGGATTGGTCTGTACGTGTCATTCATGGCTTGTCAGCAAATGCCAGGAGTGTCGTGAAGGTTCATGGCCAGCACAGCGAGGAGTTCAGTAACTAAGGATGTAACTTTCAGCATGCATCAGGGTTCTGTACACTCTCTGCTACTCTTCATCGTTGTGTTTGAGGAGCTGCCAGGCGATTTTTCACTTGTGTGCCATGGGAACTCCTGTATGCTGATAACCCCATAGTCATCACAAACTTTCTGGAAGAATGTATTTCAAAACTGAAGACCTGGAACTCAGTCACTGAATGCAAAAGTCTCTGTGTTAACATGAATAAGACCAAATTCCTCATAACTGGCTCTGGCCTTGATATACTCAAAGACTCAAGCAAGTTTATGAGTGCTGTTCTGGAGTGTCATTATTTCTATTGTGTACCTACCAATTAACCACAGCCAATTGTCTTTGGGAATTCACCCAGAGTCCATTCTTCACACGTGGCCCAGCCAGCTGAGCCATCTCTAGCTAAGGAGGCCCAAAGACATCCTCTATGGAGAACTGGCTTTGGGAAAAAGACCAGCAAGACACCCCCACCTACACCAGAAGGATATCTGCAAGCGGGACTTCAAGCTGACAGGTAATGGAACCAGCAGCTGGGAGGCCACAGCAGTGGACCGAGCAACGTGCAGTGTGCTCCAGTGTCCCAGGCTCTAGAGGATGCCCGGGCTGACGCACAGTCCAAGAAAAGGGAGAAGAGAAAGGACAAGTCCATCCCCCAAGCTCCATCAACCTTCACTTGTCCAGACTGAGGCAAAGACTGCCACTTAAGAGTGGGCCTGTTCAGCCACTTCCGGAGAGATCAGCAGCCATCCATGACCAAACCTCATCTGGCTGCACCACCGTCAGCCACCAATGACGACGACTCTTGATGTAAGTTAAGGGGAAACAAGGGTGCAGTGGTATCTCTGATACACTCATGGCTTATTTAAACTATGTATGTTCAAGATGTTGTGGTGAGGCTCATCCTATTGATGGGAGATACATAACAGAAGTTGATGTGGATGGAACACTGCAGGAAATTGTAGCCAGCTTGAGTTACCTTGGAGACACATTGTGTGCAGACAGTGGATGAGCTTGCCATTGCTACCAGAAGTTGTGTGGCCTGGAGAAAGTTCTGAAAGCTTCTTCCCTGTCCTTACAACAAAGCACCTATTGTCCATGGTTTGTAGTAAGGTGTTCCTTGCTTGTGTGCAACTGTCATGCTCCATGGTTGTGAATCATTGGCCCCAAACATTGTTGACCTAAAGAGGCTCTGCTGCAATGATCAAGCTATGATTCGTTGGATTTGTGGCACCAGCCATAAAGAAGTGATCCCCTCAGCAACCCTTCTTCAGAAGTTGGAAATTCTTGACATCACCAAGGTCTTACAAATTTGGCATCTAATTATGGTTTGGGCACGAGATGCGTTCACAACCAATGATAAACATAATAAAATTTTACAAGTATGGCAATCCCTGGTGACAGAGAACATCGAAAACCAAAGAAGAGCTGGTCTGAATGTGTTAAGAAAGATTTTTTTCTTATTGATGTGTGTGACCTGTTGGATGTTGACTCCCTCAACTGAGCCACTTGGAGAGCTGGCATCAGATGTTTCAAGCTGTTACCAACCTTAGTGAATGCAATATCAGCAGCACCCTAATCTCAAGTTCCAGATATGATGATGATTTCCAATTAACTATTATTTTAGCAATATTAGATGAAATATTACTCTTAAATGATTTATATCACTTAATGAAAAATTATAAAATATCTTTCCATACCTAAAGTTATTACAACCATACAGAATATCTGCACTCCTGAGCCAATAAATACACAGAGAAGGAAAGACTTTGGAGGAGGACGGAATACATCGCCATGGACAAGTTTCCATCCAGTTTCTTCCATTGTCTCATCCTGACAGAGAATCATATATCAAAATAAATAAAACTGTGTACTAAATACTTCTTGGATAAGCAAAACATTTGGATAATTGAGGACCAACTTTTGCCTATTTTCTCTAATTACATTTGTACATCCAACCAAGGTCAGCAGCATTTAAAAAATATTTTACCTACATGCCTGAAAATTATTGGTGGAGTGCAAGTACCATCGACATCTTGCAAAATAATTTCCCGAGAGTGAAAAAAATAATGGCCAATTATCCTTAGTGAAAGTGCACTGGCAAATTGGTAACAAAGAGTAACGTTTAAACATCAGCTTTGTACTTCCCTTACTGTAATACGCATTATATAATGCAGAGTTGATTAAATCAAAAGTTAATCCTAGTTTTATACAAGTTTACAGTATGTTTATAGATTGAGTGCCCAAGGCCGTGCAAAATATGAAATACTAATGACAATATTTATAAAACTAATTTGCATGAGCTCTTATATAAAATATCAAAGTGAGATCACAATAATTTTTTCCTGCAAAAAATGGGGAAACTTATCTGTTGACACGTACATTTCTCCTGGGCTCATAATTATTGGGGGCTCCCTTCCCTAGCTCAGTACTGACTGTTGTTGAAAAATTGTCCAGTGTTAGAGACAATGCCCATGTTTCTTGTTTAATAATTACCTTGATCATAAGAATGTGAGTGAAATGGGAGGTGGGGTGAGGGAGGGGGGCATTCCCATATGGGAGGGACATTCCACTGTTAAAAACAAATAAGGAATAACACCCTTGAATCAATATGACAACCTCCAAAGACAAAAATTAAAACAATTCTTCAGTGATGATACTTCCGATTGTCCCCACACTGGAATAACTGAAGTTTATATATTCAAGGAAGATTTATTTTATAGCAAGTTCCAAGCATATCCTTAAATTTTCATTATCAAATGTCAATCTTTAATTATAGTTTTTGTTATAGTTTCACATTCTAAAAACAAATCTGCCTTCTCACTTACCAATTCATCCTCTTTGTTGTAGCGGGCAATATCTCTCCTTAATGTTCTGATCATTATCATTGCAACAATTCCTAATTTGAAACAAAATAAATATATGTTTGAAATTGTTCAGCAGTGAAAATCACAAAATTCTATCATATCCCTTGATTTTTTATATTAATGTTAATGCTAAAAGTAAGCAGCAAATTGAAGCGCATTTGAGAATGACACAATTCAAATGTTTTCAAACAACTATTTAGTGTCTTCTTCCCAGCATGATGCAATCAGCTTTTGGTTTCCAGTTGTTCATTTCTAGCTACCGCAATCCCAAGTACAGTATCATCCTTACAGCAATCCCATGTGCAGTATCAACCTCCGAAGTTTTTGGAAGCAGGAACAAATAAGTTCTCTAAATTTATCATTCTTATTAAAAATAATACTGAAAATTTAGTCATAAATTTTGTAAAACTTGCCTACAGTATGTGTATCAGCAAATAAGTACAATGCATTATTCAAAAAAATCAACACTGAAGTTTTTTTGATTCATTCACGATCACTGTCAATAGTATAAAAGAGCTGCCATTCCAACATTCAGAGTTTGTTTCTTGCTCAATGTGTCAGCTCCTTACACTGCTTGCAGTAAAAGTTTAATGAGTTTTACCAAGTACAGTCAAATCCTCACAGATTGGTACATACCAGACAGAAACAAGACTATGACCACAGAGTTGATAATGGCAAACCAATGGATTTGAACATCACTCATTGACAGATAGGTGTCCCACCTTGATGCCCACACAATATTACTTTTCTAGTAAAATCAATAAAAATATCTTAGTTTAGACAAAGATATACCAATGTCTGGCAAAAATACTCTAGTTTGATTTGGTAATCAGCTAAAGGTCTAATTAGCAGGAAAAAAAATATGAAAATAAATTATAATGTATCAAATCGCTAAACTGTTGCTAATTTCTTTGTAATTTAATGATAGTTTTTATTGCTTTTATTACTTAATCATGATAAATAATTACTTTAACTCTCTTCCAAAATACTAATTCTCAGGGTGAAAAAACTGTAAATGATGACAAAAAAAACTTTTTCTCATTTCAGCTTCACTTCAATTTACTTTCAGTATTGCTCAAACACATCAGTGGTGTGTAATGTAATGCTTGCCCAGTTGTCCGAAGCAAGTCAAAAGTGCAACAGGCAAGTTTAAGTCTCTTGTTTGTTGCCCTCACTGGCAAGTTGTTTTTTACATTATGACTTGTGCCAATATTTTGTTTTGGCACAAGTCATAATGTAATGTGATAACACTAAACTTCATCATGACAGAGGAGAGAGAAATATGTGAATGTTAGTTGTGAACACTCAAATTTTCACTAACTTCCCACGCCCATACACATGGGGGATGGGGGGGGGGGTGCATGGGGTGCACAGAAAGTTATTCAGGGAAACCTAAAGTAGCAATTGACATGATGGCAAGTGGTCAAGAAAGTTAAGTTACACCTCTGCACATGCATGTTTTTACTAATCAATTTACAAGCCAAAGACATGATTGCATCTAGCAATTATAAGTGATGACAGACTTTAAATCTAATGTTGTGACCATGCATGATACTGATACATAACACATGGTTTGCTAAAACCTAAAAAAGCTTTTAGAAATGTTGGTAATGCTATAAAAAATAACTGATATTTGTAAATACACCTCTACCTAATCCCTTTCACAAAGAGTACACATTTCACTTCACTACCTTCCATACAACTTCATAAGTAAATACAATTTTGTTCTCGGCTGCAAGAAAGAGAGAAAAACGATACTTTATTAATAAATTCCGATCCAGTATCAAAGTTTAAGTTTAAAGTCAGACTGGTGTAAAAAGAAATAATTTAAAACACCTTAACCAATGTTCATACAACTTTTGAAAAAAAAAAAAACAAATATAGAATCAGTTTTGAAATTTTACTTGGATACTGTAGACCTTGAGCAAAAAATGGAAAATGGGGTAAATTTTGTGAGGCTAAGATGGACTTGATTTACCATCCATGATGCCATGATGTCTAACTGTTTTGGATTTTTGTACTGCCTATAAGCATACACAGGTCAATAATTTTAGTTTTATTACATTCTAATGCTTAATTGATACATATTTAATTAATTTATATTTTAAACACTGCTTTGTATCATTCTGATGAAAGCTTATGGAAACCGTAAAGTTTTATTCTTATCTTATTTATTTTATTTTATTTACTTTGCCATTTGTGATGTGCAATGATGTGCAAAAACAGTAAGACATGTGTAATAGAAAAAAAATTAAATAATATGGCAGGGTAACCACAACAGCTTGAGCCAATTACTGCGAGTCTTTAGATATTTTATTTTTATATTTCAAGACAAATTTTTGCATACTGTTTTATAAGTCCCCATGTTCATTTTAACTTCTGAGAATAATCACTGCTTGAATTATTTTTAATGAAAAATGTGGTAATAAAATTAGTAGCCATTTTCTACTGTACATTACAGTGACAGTACTGTTTGTGGCATCACTGTTGATAGTATCAATGCAATGCTAAAATACTTATGACAAAAGAAACACTGCCTTGGTGTTTGTACAATTTTTCAACATGTCTGGGCTGCACTATATTCTGAGCTGGTTTACCAAATGAATCCAAATGGGCTGATCAGAAAAAAATATATAATTATTTTCCCATGAATCTAAATACCTAATAATTAATATTAAACTGACTGGCTTAGAGTTATTTGTGGAGTCATAAACCCATGGATTATATAAATTTAATGTAAAAAAGAAAATACCATCTTCTTTGATCTCCTGCCCTGGTGGATGTTTTTCATCTTTGTTGGCACACTTTCCACCTTTAATGCTTCAAAATAATTATTGTGAATAACAAGTATAAATCATCCTCCATACACAGCTTTAAATGCGAGCTGCTGGTATAAATAGGGGACCCCCATGGTAAATTATCGCTATCAAAATAATTTTTTATTCAAAGATAACTGCCATTAGATGGTTATGGCACCAGCATACATTTGGAAGTTTAATGTTGTACAGTTCAATTGTTTTTTAATGAAGAATTAAAGATTCCGAAAAGATTTTGAACAGTTCTTTGTTGATCCTACTTGTTAAAAGCAGACAGTAGAAAAAGAGAGGAATGAGATGGGGTGGCTGAGCTGGAGGGCAGAAGAGGAAGTCGCCTGGGACAGGCCAAGGTGGAGATATCTGTGCCTCACCTTATGCTAATAATAATAATTTAATAATAATAATAATAATAATAATAATAATAATAATAATACGAGAAAGACGAAAAGGATATAGAGTGAAAGTAATACCATTGGTGATTGGCTGTTTAGGAGGAGGAATGAAAAAATTGAAAAATGATATGAGGGAATTGTTTAACAACGACAAAGATTTAGATCGAATAAGTAGAGAAATGCAAAAGACAGTACTATGGGAGAGCGAGACAATAATGAGAAAAATATTATCTGGACTGTGGGTATAGTTGTCTTCTGATACTAGCTAACAAACATTGATAGCTAATGCTTATCCCTTTCGAGTTTTAAATGAAGGGAGGGGCTCTGGCCAACATTACAATAATGTATTTTTGGTTAATTCAACCATAATAATAATTATAATAAGTTTAATATCACTTGTATTGCAAGTTCATTAAATTCAAGAATTATTAGTTATGATTGTTCTTGGGAAAAAGCTTTTTCTAAATGTCTCCGTTCTGCAATTAAAAGTTGTAAAGTTATTGGTTTTTCTTGTGTTGTATTTGTAAGTATTCACACCCCTCTTTGGCAAGAAAAAGGGGACCTCCTTTTAATATCTTGTTGATGGTCTTCGTGCAAAGGTCGTTGCATCTTGAGTCTAGTCTTGGCAGGTTGTGGAGGGCTAATGCTTCTGCTTATGATAGGGCGGGAGTAATGATTTTCAATACACTTTTCTGGATCCGCTCTTGCTCATCAGAGAGATAACCGGGAAGGGCTTGGTGCCAAACTGCACAGCAATATTCTCGCACTGATCTTATAGAAATGTAAATAATCATTAAGTCCTTAGTCTCGACGCCTGCCCTGCGCAAAACTCGTAGGATTTGAAGTCTTTTAGGATTTGGAGACTTTTTTGACTGTATCGTGAATGTGAATGTTCCATCTCAAGTTGCTTTGGATTGTAAGGCCGAGAATCTTGTGAGAAGTGACAAGTTCCACTTTTCAAGACATGAAAAGCCATTTTAGCTACTGCGATTGAACGAACTTCGCACGGTTACGAACGCAATTAAAGCAACTGGAAAAGAGAAGCCTGACAGAAACTTTCCATCTTCAACTGGTTGAGAAGTGCCACTCTATGCGATATCTGTGCAGCGCTTCACTTTAGCAATGGCTTATAAGCCCCAAACACAATAAATTACGTATTAGAAAATTCTTCCAATGGTGTTGCT
The DNA here is from genome assembly GCA_024336925.2 of Zoanthus solanderi. Lineage (NCBI taxonomy): Eukaryota > Metazoa > Cnidaria > Anthozoa > Zoantharia > Zoanthidae > Zoanthus > Zoanthus solanderi. The sequence continues at coordinate 1,426 of JANCMA020262891.1, read as the reverse complement.
GGACCCACTGAAATACCAGGCTGCACTCCCCACTATGGCTTCATACGTCAGTGTCGCAGAGATCACCGATTCAAGTCCTCTAGAAGCCGGAACGTAATATTTTTCAGCCTTGTTTCCCAATACGCAATTTTTCTAATGCAAATTTTTGCCAATTTCAGGCCTCCATAGGGGCAAAATAGTGTTGTTCGGTCATATTTTGTCTTATTAATTCACAAGATTTGCAGTTTTTTTTTGCTCCCCACAAAGTACTGGGGCGAATAACATTTTACATTAGAAAAATGGTGTATTGAATGCGTACATAACCGAGACGATCATTCAAACTTCGTTCCTTAAATGAGCTATTTCACAACAATTTTGTTGCTTTGGATCAATTTTTCTCTAAAGTCGTTACTTAGTGCTTTTACTTATGCACAAAATGTTCCTGATAAACTGTGAGGTGAATATCTAATGAAATGTTTTAAAAAATAGCAACTCATGCGTAATAAGTTTTTTGGTATTTTTTTGTTGAGATAGCATCAAAACCTGAAAAGGTTGGCTTAACTTTTTTAAATTTCAATCCATTTCCATCCTTGCAATCCGTAGTAATAAATTACAGGAAACATAAAAAATGTCATACTATAGTTCTTTATTAACAAACCTAGACCATTATGGCATTAATTCAGTTGAGGGCAAGACATATTTGGAATTTTAAAAATATGCTAAAATGGCGTGACATAGCTAAATAAAATCTTTGAATGGACACATAGAGCAAATAAAAAAATATATTTGATAAATATTCTCTTCATTTGTCGATGATACTGATAAATGCAATTTGTGTGCCAAACTGGCTTCCATCCCGTCGATACGAAAAGAATCGCTGCAAGGGATCACAGTAAGTACAGTGGGTGACGGAATCCTTTGAATTTTCACCATTGCCGTTGCACCTGAAAGAACAATTAAAAGAGGTCATCTTTGACAAGCGAATTAACAAGGCATGGGTATATTTTGCTCGCGAAATACCCCACGGATGGAAAACGCAGTTGTCTTCTACCCTAAATGTAAGAACCATCTGTTCTTACTAATAAACCACGCGCGCACAACTCACAATTGCACAATGTTTAACAATATTTTTTCCGCGATGATGGCGTTTATTGTGATTCACTTTACATACTGACTTTACGGTCATTTTGGAAACAATCGCCTGAAGAATAGTTAATCAATCTAAAGAATGTCATAAATGGAATGCTGCGTCGGTGTTTCTATAGAAACAGTTTTACAAGTAGTTAAGAGGGTGTCTCAGTAAAATCCACCCGACTGATTTTCGTTGAAAAATAGATTTCTCTAATACTCTAGTATTTTGAAGGTATGCAATTGGGAACTACTAATATCGATTTGGATTATTGAAAAATCCTTTTAATATTTTTTTAGAAGTCGATCAGTGAACACC
>JANCMA020262785.1:0-12519 GCA_024336925.2 Zoanthus solanderi | reverse complement strand
ACGAATGCCAGGAATCCATGGAGAGTGGAAGAGCCAGGTGCACAGAAATTCAGTAGTTGAACACCAACAATAAATGATTGAGATTGTTTTATGTGAGATTTAATTTGCATTTCCTTTTGCAAAAACGAAGAAATGAGACATTGAAAATTGTTTCTCACCTTTAAGCTTTTATATATCAGAGGAACATAGTTGCCAAAGTGGCGACTAAGCTCAAATTTTTAGTTGACAAGTTCAAAGTTTTAGTCGCATTGGTGACTGTATCGGTAGCAATTTCGAGCCCTGAATAGCCCATTAAGTTGAAGGCACACACCCATGGGAGGCGGAACTGTTAGTTTGCAACTTATAGAAGGAAGGAAAGAGAGAGGGATGGGATAATAACGAACTTTTACATTTTCCATTGTGCCCCTCCCCCCCAATAATTTTTTGCTTCCGCCGCCCATGATAACAGTCTTAGTAACCAATGTTAAAGGAGAGCTGAATGCTAAACTTAATCTATTTTTGTTTGAATCTATTTGTATAGTAGATCAACTCTGTAAAGTTTTTTTATTTCAAATTAAATTAAGTCAAATGACATTGAAAATTTAATATAGATGAGATTGTCAGCGGTATGGTAAGACGTAGGTAATATGGCAATGTGCTTCGAAATCTTGATAGTGTTTGGGCAATGTATGTCTTACAAGGGTGTTTTTCTTTTATAGCAGCCAAAAGCCGCACAGTAACCATGGTTTTCCTCGTTTCAATCATTCTAGTATCGTAACCTGGTCATAAACAGCCGCTGACATCTCATATTGAGCCGCCGATCAAATCTTGTCTATTCGTTACAAAACATCAAAAACTGTTTGGCTTACAGCTTCAAAAATCTTCATATAGTTGTTTTACAATGCCTAAATATTCAAACGATGAAAAGTCAATTTTAGGATTCAGTTCTCCTTTAAAGAAAGAATAAAAACAACGCAATAACTTTGAAATTTTTGCATTTACTATGATTTTAACATTAGCAAACCTAGTAAGCTGAACGCGTGTCAATTTTTTGGACACTCTTGTAGGCGTTTCTTACCGGGCTGGGGCTTTTACTACATAATTTTTAACCAAAACCAAGAAAGGGTAAAAATTAACGAAAAAAATAAAACCAACCCGTGGACTTAGCACGAAAAAATGTTGTAGCAAAACCTGTGTACAACTTTCTGTATCGTTGGATCCGGGCCGGACCGAGTCAACCAAATAATAAATTGTAAAATAAGTATAAGAATATTGAAAAACAAATGATGGTAAATTTTAGTCATTATATTTCGATCGGTCTCTGACGAAGATTGGTGTGGCCGATCGAAATCTTGTGACTAAAATCAGGAGCCATTACCAGGAGCGTGATTGTAAGGCACATCCTGCCATCAGCACAGTCACAAAAGTGTCTATTTTTGCATCCCGATTTCTCGCGAAAAGCAATTACCATGATGACTGCCACAAAAGGGAAAAATATGGCGGACAAACTATTGGCACGGTCCACGATCTCCTGGAGTGACGTAATAAAATCTTACATTGTGATTGGTCAGATACGACACCCGTTGTTTGTTTCGCGGAAAAAGGAAATCTAAAAATAGACACTTTTGTTACTGTGCTGATGGCCAGACCCAGTATGGGAGAATAACGCTCCTGGTAATGGGCTCCTGCTATAACCTATTGTCATTTTTAATTAGGGAATTACTCAGTGCGGATGCAGAGACGGTCTTGAATGCCGGGTTACCAAAGAGTTTTCTTTCCTGGGGCAAACGGTCCAGATCCGACAATGTATGGAGACTGGGAGAAATATTGAGGTCGAAACACTAGGAGAGGAGGATGTTAACGAAATGACTTTGACTAGACCAAAGCGGTTTCTCATTGATGTAAGTAAATCGAATTAAATATAGTACTGGTCAGTGAAAAACATTTTAATCCAATATCCATGATTTGCACATTAAAATAGTCATCTGACTTTTAGATACTGAAATATTTCTTAATCCCTGAAGCAATATTTTCAACATTCCACTCATATGTAAGTTATAACATTATTGTGTTATACTGCACTATAGTGCACTGTGTATACTGTTTTATTATAATTGTAAACTAGTTTTGACGCATGCGCATTTTTTCATGCATGCACATTTTGTTTTCTAAAGCGCTGTTCTTCAGAGTCTGATTGTGGACCAAGCCGATGCTGTTTGTTTGGGCAAATGTGTGTTAAAAAGATTCCTAAGGACTTTACCTGCTACCTTTCTGTAAGTAAACTGTTTGAATTAAAACGTATAAAATCTTAGGATGGCTTGACTAAGTGTATATAACAAAATATACATTAGATAAGTTAGATAGATGATGCAATTTACTGAAGGCAGTTGAAAACATATAGTTTCAAATGTTATTTCTAATTACAATCATAAAATAAAACTTGATAATTATAACAGCTTGTCTGATTCTTGTATGAATAAGTACGAACAGTTTTTGTAAAAAAGAACTTTCATAATTATATTTATCTTCCCAGAAATATGCTCTTCTAGCAACCTGGTGAACTAAGGCATGATTGTTCTTAACGAATTCAAGCGTGCGATAAAAAATGTCCGAAAAAAATCCGATTCAGAATCAGGTGTATACATAATAAAAATGTTAAAAGTTACTCTGGTTAAAAATTATGTTTTATAAAGCTGTTCAAATTCAAAAAGTGACCCAAAGTTTCGACTACATACACGCTTCTCCTGACGGAGCTAATCTAGTGACAATTTTTCCCGGTGAAGACTAGTCGGTTATAGTCGCAATTACGTTAGTACAATTTTAGAATCTGAACAGTTTTATAAAAAATACAATTTTGGTATCCTTTCATTAAACTTATACGTGTTTTTTGAATATTATTTCCGCAGCACAAACACAAGTGTGGATGCCAGGATGGCCTAGAGTGCAAAGAGACAACATCCATTACTATTCCCATCATCGGCGCTAAGATACCGATTCGTCAGTGTGTAGAGCCAGAGGCCTGAGCACAAACAAACCAAACATTTAAAACTGGTAAATGTAATGGTAGCCGTTGAATAGCAATAAAGTTCCATGCCAGAAATATCATAACAGTGCTCGTGAGACTTTTCCTGGTTATATAGACCCTTTGCAGCGTCCTTGACAACCGTTGTCAAGGCCTGCGTGGAGAACAAGCAAATCGTATCTATAGATTGAAGTCGCTAAGCAGTTCAAGTGTTATGGTAAACTTTTGTAGTATAATTGGTTATTCTAATCGGTCAACTCGAGATGAGCGAAGTTATTATCGTTTGCCAAAGATTTCTTCTAAAAGATTCACTGAAAAGCGAGAGAAATTAATACGAGAGCGTTGCAAAAAATGGCTAATGAAGATCAGGAGATCAGATCTTATTGACAGCGAAGGCTCGCCGAAGAACCTAGATAATGTCCGTATTTGCAGCGATCATTTTATATCAGGTAAGCATTTTATGTGTTTGCTACTGTCTGCTGAGGGCTTTTATTCAAAATTAACGCCGAAACCACGTAATTTTGGCCATCGACGGAAATCGTGCTCAACGGCACGTGCAACCGCCATGTTGTTTACAATTTGTTTAGCGCATAAAACTACAGCTCTTGTTTTGTTTGCAGGAAAACCTTGCAAACCTACCGACATAAATAATCCGGATTGGGTTCCAAATCAAAAACTGGGCCATGATTACAGTGAAACAAAACCTGAGAGCAGAGGAAGACACGAAAGAGTGCTTGAGAGAGAAGAGAAACGAAAACGGAGTGAGAGTGCCTTGGCGCTGTTGGAGTTGAGTCAAGAAGACCGTATGGCGGAGGAAGAGAAAGGCATTGGGTGTCAAACGGAGTTAACTGTCGAAACAATTAGTGAATACGAAAAGCTTAAAAAAGGAAAATAATGCCCTAAAGGAGGAATTGTCAAAATATAAATTGGACATGGAAGTTTTTAGAGGAGACAACTCCAAAACATTGCACTTCACTGGACTCCCTACCTGGCAGTTGCTCTTTTGTTTGTATGATTTTGTGAAAGATTATCTCGACAATGGTTTGCTGCTGAACGGATTCCAGAAACTTTTATTAACACTCATGAGTATGAAACTAAATTTATATGGAACTGACTTGTCATTCAGATTTGGAGGAATCAGCAATTCAACTGTGTCAAGAACTTTTAATCATTCTTTTAATCATTTAATGCCAAATTCTTTGCAGAGGACTTCTCTAACCCATCCATTTGCGAAGTTTGTGTAGCACTGCAAACTTTTGTAATTCATGAGCTCTTCTTGTGTGTATGAACTCTGTTTAAAGAGCAAGTACATTCCAACGTGGATGTAGGTCACAGACGGCCATTTGTCGACATCGTCGCTCCATTCCGATCGTGGTATTTCGTATGGATCTGTCTCTTTAATGTAACCTAATTTCTTTAAATAGCGATCTCTAGCATATTTTGAAAATAAACCAGCAAAGTAGCCAGGAAGAAGCTTTTTTTAGACATTTTAAGCGAAAAAACCTGATTGTAAATTAGCCGATCGTCCCACAGCGTGATTTGTTTATATTGTGTTACTCGTGAAGTTGTCCTCCCCGTGCGCCTTGACGACGGTTGTCAAGGACGCTGCAAGGGGTTTATTGTCCCGGATGTGTGCGCGCGCGCGTCCTAAAATTTTCCCGCCATTTTGAACACAGATAAACTTCCGTCCGCCATTTTGTTTAGGTCTCATTATATCTCTAAACCAATAAAATCGCACGCTGCCAAGCTGTTATATACTAATGATAAATATTAAAATTCAATGGCAGCTTTAGTTTTATAAATCAGTTTTGGCTGATGCGCCAGCGGTTTTTGCTGCTAGTATTAGTAATATCCAGGTCCATTTAAATGATTTACTTGCCTCTGAGAAATCCCTTGCTAAAAATGGTGGAAGAGATGAAAAACAAAATGCTTATTTTTATTGTGATAATGATTTGGTAATTTGCAATACGGGGATATTAGCCATGTAACACCTTACCTGACACACTTGAATATACCGATGCTATGGTCAGCACTGTTACCAGACAACGTGCTTCTGTCATGTTGGGCAAAAGGCCGCAACGCTTAGCTTGGCCCTGCAATAAGATGTCCATATATTAGAACTTATCAAACACAAAGCCTTGCATAGAATCAAAAATTTCATTTCTTTGTTCGCTCGTCAAGCTTTCTCAAGTTTTAAACTAAAACCGTGTTTATCTTTGTTCGCTCGCTACCTAAAGTTGTATGCTAATGAAGCAGAAGGTAAACAATGACATCAGCAAAGATTCAGCTATATTTTATTCCTTAACTTATGAATTACAGTTCTACATAAAAATATACCAGCAATTGAATCACCTTCTAGATATCTTGGCCTTTTAAAAAACTAGAAACACTTCTGCTTACAGAAAACCGCATGTTCTTTTGATGACAAACTAGCAAACTTTCGCTGCAACAATGGTATTTTGATTGACAGCTTGAGCGGAGCAAGTTGCAATCTGCATGAGCGATATATAATTCTTCAGTTCACTTGCGCACAAAATTGGACGCCGATTGTAGCGACAATCCCACAACTTCTACCATTTGTGTCTGTTATACACCAAACAACCACAAGGTAATTATTCGTTCCCTTTTCTCTAGAGAAGTAGTACGATTACAATCTTGATCGCTGGAATCGCCAAGATTCTATCTCGGCGGTTCCAGCGATCGGCGATCCGCGACTCCATCTGAAAAATCGTATGAGAACCACATTGAGCGATCCTAACAATCCCAGCGACTGAGAAGTGTGAAAAACTCCAAGCTCCTGCCGTTTCTGGAATATGTTTTGAACCCCAAACCTTCCCTTTTTCTTTCCCTACTCTAAAATTTGCTTTTTCTTTTTCTTCTCAGTCTTATGATGGCGGAAATAATCAAATAGCATACCTCGAGCTTCAGTCGGTGGTTCGAGGTCGCCATGTTAAATATACCGTACCGCCAAAACACTTCTGTTTCTAGATTCCAATCCCCCGCGGTTTACTTTGAGTCATCGGGCGATCATATGAAAACCACTCGATCGCCCAGATCGCTAGAATTGCTGGGATTGCCAGCACGAAAACTGAGAACCAGGCTTTATGATTGTATTTGCCAAGTAACAAAGATAAAAGTAATGCGACACTTGCTATAGCTAAATTGCAAATTCTGAATTCTGATTGGCTATTTTAAGAGTCTCCTAGAAGAGAAAAACGTGCGCTTCTTGCCACAATAAATAAAACTTCACGAACTGTTTCTTAACTTTATTAAAACCATTTTGTCCGACTATTTGAGTAATTCTAAAGAATTAAATTTCTAGCCTGATAGTCTCAAAGTAAATAAAGCGTTAACTAGCGCTACTAATTTCATATTTTATTTGTACTCGAAGTCTAATTGTTGTTTAGTCTATTTGTATTCGGGTGAATGTTGAACTATATAAGTATCGAGACGTTTTTGAGTATTGCAGGCAATCTTAAATTGTTTGCAGTTACTAAACGAAACCATAATGATACAATACTTCTGTCAAAGGGCTACTTTAAAAGCTCAGTGCGTCAACAGAAGGTTGCCTCTAAGACCTTTAAGGATCAAACCACAATGATGGTTTTTGTTTTAACTTGTCATAGTTTATTATGGCATAAACACCTTTTTAGTTGCGCCTAGTTGGTTATCACCCAATCATCCAACAAATAAGTGAAGCATAAGAGGGGATCTGCATGTTGCTCAATATTTGAGTCAAACTGGATTCTTCCAAAGATGATGTGTTGGTGTACTCTTAACAAAAGAATTTTGATTTTTTCTTTTGTTTGGGTCACCAACATGGCCGCTACGCTTATTGTCTTTAGTGTCTCCTGGGAGTGTGTGAAAATGGTCTATAATCAAATCCAAGAGTGCGAGATCAATTCTTTCGTGGCCGAAACATGCTTATTGATTTAGGATAGTTTGAGTATGAAATAGGCTGCTAAATTTTTTAATGAATGGGAGTAAACTATTACTATAGCTAGTTAAATCCGGCCGCCTATTACTAATTAAAAGGTAATTGAGTGGTGAAATGAAAGAAACCAGAGTAAATAAAGGTATGTAAATATAAACTCGTTCAGTTGTCGCTCATTTGTTAGGCTTAACTCCGGTGTGCTTTCGGAAAATTGAGCGTGATAAAGAGAAAAGAAAGAGAAATAGAATGACAAGAAGAACAAGAACACGAACAAGAACAAGAGCAAGAACAAGAAGAAAAAGAAAAAGAAGAAAAACTGACCAAGAATAAGAATAAAATAAAACATAAAAGATAAGATAGTGTATAGTTACCTTTCATTTCACTGTTCATTAGCATCAATTCCAGCTGTAAGTGGAATAGTTTTAACACGGTGCTTAACTTTATAAATGATTATAGTAAATCTTAAAACATGTCAGGCATATATTGAGTAGCTATAAATTATGATAAACCACAGAATTTAAAGGTGCTTTTAAGGTTTCTGATTGGTTATTTCTTTTATTCACCTTCCAGCAATGCTTAAGAAATTTTTAGATATTCCTGTACACATTATCAGTAAGTGAAAGAGCCGCAAGCTATATAAAGCTGCAAATATCTGGGGTCAAGGTAGCCAAATTTTTGTGTCTCGAATTAAATGGCTCCACATCACATAATACGATTTCATCATTATTATTTATTTTACTTCGCATCATTTATTATCGTGACAAAATGCCCTGCTCTTAGGTCAGTTTTTCTTTCAATTACGTTGCGGTTCACCGAAAACTTTCAGCAGATTTCTGTTTTTAAAACTTGAAAATGCTGTTTATTTATTCAGCTCACACCTCATTGAGGGTGACTTAATTGTGTGAATCATGCGTTCTTTCAAAACGATGATGTTCATTATGATAGCTTAGCAATTACTATTGGAACATAAGCTTTTCAGTTAATGGTATTGTGCGTTTTGTTTGGGATACAGGAATTGACAACAGAAAGCTAAATTTGAATTTTAAAAAATCTCTTTTGAAAACAGGCTAACGAAAGTTTTTAGTAACGCCTAACGGCTCTTTTGAAGTTATTCGAGAGTAAAATCGGATTGACAGTAAGTTATTACCAACATTTCCATTAAGAAATTTTTTATCTCACAACATCTATATATAAATAATGACTTTTTTAAACAAGACTCGTTGTGGCATCGTTTCCTTTCGTATGAATGAGATGAACGAGTTTCGACAGAAACAAAATCAAACATAAACTCCTGCTTGGAATTTTAATTTCTTTCATTTTGTATAACAAATAGGATAAATAGTTCATCTCACATATCTGTCAATAAACCTATTCTCCTATGCAATGCAATTCGATAAAGTGAATGAATTTGCCTGTTTACTGAATTTCTTCATAAGTGGAAAGCCACTTTATTTGAGATAGTAAATACAAGATAAACAAACAGGCACAATCAGATATAAGTATATAGACAAAAAATCTAAAACAACTATTGCGTGTATCTGCTCTTTGCTTGTTGAAATTATCTTACCCAATCGTTTTCCTTTATTCAAGTAGTTGGAAAGTTTTAATTTAAAAACAAACTTTCCAAATGCCTTTACCGACCTTTATTATGCAAATTCTCCCTCAGCGTGAAGCAACGCCGAGAAAATAATGCACTGAATTTATTTGTTCCTGGAGAGACTGTTAAATATTACTATTCCTGAAATGAATTCTCATCGTTATATTATTCAAAGTTATTGCTTAACAAAGACAAAGAAATTGTTTAGACCTGACAACAAACTTGCTATAGAGTTTTACTAAATCGAAAACATCGAAAGAAAAAATTGTATATAAAAAAATTGAAATAGGAAAATGGATTCAGGAAATAAAGTTTGCTTATCATTTCTATAAAGAGAGAATTTCTTCTAAAACAACCGCATATGTTCGTCAGTTGTATGGAAAATTCTAGTGCAAGGCGAAACAGCTATTTAAATCTTAGTTGCAGAAATATCAGATATATCTGAAGTGCAGGTGGTTCGACGCAAAAACGCGCGACAGTTATGATTTTTGCCCGAATTTTATCCTCGGCAAGTTTAGACATTGAATGTTTGTTTGTATTCTATATGTTTCTAGAAATTAATTCAAGTTTAAACGAGATGAAGCATGCCGACCTATATGATGTTCACTCCACAATCAAGATAAACACATTCACACCTAGACCTTATATTTACTTTGTTGTCAAATAAAATTTCAGCTACACTTGTAAATGTAATTCTCAAAAATGTTCGGCGAGTAACTTTAGATAGTAGCCATAAATTCGGACTTCGACTATAAGCTGTGTTAATCCCCGTGTTCATAACACATGTTTCAGCAAAAAACATTCACGATATGTCTTTACATATGAAAAGCATTATTAACAAAAAAAAAATTCAAAGCACGTACAAAGGTACAATAAACTCAAATAGAGCGAAAAGTTTGACAAAGGCATTTGTTATTTAGAATTTTGGATTCATGATTTTGAGTTAATGCGTTATTGGAAGCGAAAACCGAAAACCTATTGATTCCTTGCAAATCTCAACATCCAATTCCCTCCAGAATCTGGCTTATCCTCAAAACTTAACGCCTTCCTACATTCTTGTTTCCATATGAGATAACGCTTTGATTCTTGTTCGAAAATTTAACATAAGATTTAAATTTATTTCGTGTAGAAAATTTAAATGAGGTTAACGATAAAATTTTTACCTGTTGTTATAGTTACTTACCTGTTACAAATGAAAAGGTTTCCTTTTTCTCAATGAAATGCGGTCGATTTTACAGTATTCCTATATGACAGCTTGCCTGCTAACCAGAAATTTGTAATGAAGAGATCGCGAGCCATTAAGTCTGACAAAAGGGCGGTATCCGTTTGATCACGTGTCAATGACGCATATATTAGAAAAGTTGGCCATTCAGCTTTCATCTATTTTTAATTCACGATCTTATATAAAAATCTAACTTAATTTTTGCGTGTTCAATTTTTCCAGCGATGTTTCTACCTGTGCATATCACGAGAACTAAGAAGCTTCATTCTTAAAGATTACAAACAGCAGGAAATCAAAAGAAAAAATCAAACTGTTTAGATTCTATGATAACGTCTAAGGAAAACATATCAACTTTCATTTAATTCAAGTATTTTGATTGTGTCGAGAGTGTTTTGCAAGTTTGAGATAAACGAGAAGAAGCTATTACGAACATGTGTCAGTTTATCTTATTGTGATGAAAAGTTTTACTGAAAAGGATAATTTGTTCACTTGGAAAAAGACAATGAGTTACAATAAACCTGAGAGGGTCTCCGCATCATCTTTAACAATACTGCTGAAACAACTTCTTCCCTTTTCGCTTCAAAGCACGCGTTAACAAAAGAAGATCAAAATATGTTGTGTTTCGCTAAAGTATATTAAAATATTCTGCTTTATAAGAAAAATTGCAGTTACTAGCTTCTTGAATCGTTTGTTTACTGGGACCCACCACGGCCAAAATGTTTGCAGTTATTCCGTTAGACATGTCAACCGATACTATCTGTCGGCTTTTGTCTTTTTCAGTTTCGAGGCAAAAGAAACCACGGCCTTTCATTATCATTGTATTTCTGACAGATTAAGAATGAGCAGATGAAGTAGATTTTTTATTTGAAATTTATTTTAGATTTAATAAATAAACCTTCGGTGTTAGTTTACATAACGTTATATTATTACTATACCGGTGACATTAAACCAATATGTGTAGGAGAAAAGATTAAGCCAACAACTGCAATCGCAGACAGCCGTATTGTCCTTCTTGGGACTCGTCAGTACGGTGTAGCAAACAGTGAATAAGAGGCCAATGTTTGTCAAGCTCAAAGCTTTAAACCAATATCGACTCAAAAACACATCCGTTCATTTATTACTCATAATTATTAAAGCATAAAATGCTAAGATTTGTGTTAAAGCAGGTCGAGTTATGGTTTTTAGTTAAGCAGAGGACATCATTCTCTCGCTCATATTTTTAAGCTCAGATTTTCTTAGTTTCCAATAATGGTAGTTGAAGCATTGTTACTCCTGGTGTATCGCTCTTGTCTCAGTGCTCTATCAGTGCTGTATTAGTGTAGTTAAGGGCCGGATTTTGTGGTAAGACCCATGCAAAGGGACGTAACATTGTTGGTCAACAATACGCAACATTATTGGACCAAACATGTTGCGTCCGTTTGCGAGGAACCACAACAATGCAATTTCTTGAAAACCAACTTTTCACACTAAACTAAAGTTGCATTGGGCAAGTGTGGTTAGCGCAGTTGATAAAATCTCTCTGCCTTCCGACCACAAGGTCCCCAGTTCGGTCCTTGGCTCATCCGAAATGTCTATATTGGTATGACTTAGATTAGTGTCCCGTCCAGGGGGAGTCGAAGACTCTCTCATCTGCTTAACACTACAGAAACCGGAGGGAAGCGCCTGCTCCATCGACCACTTGGCTCGTAAAGGATTTAGCTTTTAAAGTTGCATTGATAGTCAACATAGAAATATCGTGAGCACTAATTGAATTTTTTTTTTTTTTTTTTTTTTTGCGCTCTGACTGCTTAGCATATTGTTTGCTTTTTTATTACTGAAAATGATGTGTTTTGTGGTGGAGAACACAGAAAGTTAAACCATGCATATCGATGTCCGGCATTTATTGACAAGATGGCGATGTTTATTTTATCGAGGAGTCCCTGTCTCGCCGACGTGTGAAAATATTCCAAACACTGGTTGAGATTTTCTAATTCATTATTAAATCATTAAACTTGCTTCCCGTAGGACTGCCGAGTAATTCTTAAACAAGGTAAGATGGTAAATTTTCTTTTACGGTTCGAGTTTCATCTTTTGACAAACTTCATTGAATGTTTCACTATTTGCTTCTGAAAATTACCATATTTGCGTTAATTTTTAAAGTTCTATATTTTAATCTTTCTTCATGTACAGCTGTGATTTCTATTCTATTCTATTTGACCTACCCCATTTTATGCACTGATTTACTTTAAATATTCTCATTTTTTCAAATTATTGCTTAAAGTTTGTGAAAACTTGTATCGTACCGTGCAATGCAATTAGTGAGCCCAGATTGTATAGTTATTAGAGGCTTTTAGTTCATGTTTTGCTTACAATGAAATTAGACGAGCTTGCTGGCCACAAAAAAAATTCTTGTTCATTGTGGCCAGTCTATAACCATTAAATAACAAGATATCATTTTCTATTTGTATATCTATTTATCTATCTATTTATTTATTTATTTATTTATTTATTTATTTATTTATTTATCTCCACTATTATGCACGTAATCTGCAACTTTTCTTAGTTGGCCATTAGTTGAACTACAAAAATAGATAAATGTGTGTAGTATGTTAGTATTTCATGTAGTTATTATAGATATATGATCTTTTTCTTATAATACATACTAAATTCTTTATCATTATATAATTCTAATATTTATTATGATAATGATTATGTTATGTTATGTTATGTTATGTTATGTTATGTTATGTTATGTTATGTTATGTTATGTTATGTTATGTTATGTT
>JANCMA020262679.1:0-12519 GCA_024336925.2 Zoanthus solanderi | reverse complement strand
TTAATTGGATTTAACTTTGAATACTAATTAGTGGGCGTAATGCGAAATGCAGGGCCTTCGTTGCAGGCTCTTCCTTCCCCCCTCTCCCCCAGGCCCTCAAGAGCTCAAGCCCCAGTCCCGCAAGAGCCGCTACGCAGGCTACCTAAATCCTCTCTCTTTACCACTAATTTGCCTTTTCTTGATTCTGATGGTAACTAACCAAATCGCAATGAAAAAATTTCTTTGCATTTGATTGATGCGAATCCAGCAAAGTCATTAGTTTGATGATGCTTGTGGGATGTACTAGCACGCATGTGCTATCTATACTTGATTTTTACCATTCCATGCAGCCACATCCCACAAGCTTTATACTCTTTCTTGGAAAGAAACAAATGAAAAATATAATACTTCTGCACTAAAGGATGAAAATGTCTCCCAAAGTCCAACAACTCGTAACGTCAAGGGAGAAACAGCATCATGGAAACAAGTAAAGCGTGAGAACTGGGCTCTAGTGCGGTTGCAGAGGCTAATCCACCTTGAAGTGGATCATATATCATATTTAAGCGCTTTGGGCAAGTAGTGAATATAGCGCTATATAAATAAAAGTATTATTATTATTATTTATTATTATTATTATTATTATTATATTATATTGCAGAAACACGGACAAACTATATACAGTAACAAAGATGGAACCCATCGTCAAGGAACCAACCATGCATGCAAGGCCACTTAAATAAAAAACAAAGGGAGATTAGACTGCTGAATATTTTTCAATTCCGTAAACAATGACATTAGAATCATGGAACATTTGAACAATGCGTGAAATTTTATGGTCCGCCAACCACGCCGAGGAGATGAAGATCTTCCAGCTAGAGTTAGTCGTTCTTTGTGAGATCACATGAAAAGAAGCTGGACAAACGAGGTTAGCACAAAAATCAGCCAGATGTTTGATCACCATTTTTGTTCATCGTTCCTACTCTATGACAAAGATATTTTCATTTTTAATTTTGAAAACAAGAAAACTTAGAAAACAAGCACAGAGATGCACACCATACATAGTGGGCTTGGAATCAGCCAATGAGAGAATTGTTTTGGTAAGATTTAAAACATCATGTAAGGCAGTAACAATGACTGTCACAGTATACTAAAGCCTATGCACCAACAAACGATGTCGACGAGGAGCAAAAAATTATGAACAGCAGAACCGAGAGGGAGGTTGCACTTGTAATGAGTGATTTCAATGTCAACATGATGAATGAAAATACCGGATTCAGAGCTTCAAACGGTTGTAACGGAGTAGGAACGATGAACAAGAATGGTCAACATCTGGCTGATTCTTGTGCAAACAAGTTAGTGATTGGAGAAACCTTATTCCCTCATTAAGAGATCCACAAACTACTTGAGTAGCGCCATACCAGGTAACACACACCAGATCAACCCCATAGATCTGCACTGGATACATGTTCAGAAGATTAATGCGATGGTAAAGCGAGGAACTAGTATTGCCTCTGACCACCCCTGGTAGTTGGGAAACTGAAAATCAAGCTTCGAAAGCTCAGCAAGTGGGACGGAAGAACAGGTTGGAATCTTTCCAAGACATATCAATCACCAGCATAATTTAAGAACAAAGAGTGGAAGGCAAACACACGTTAGAAAGAAAATGGAATGTGGTCAAGGAGGCCTTTATAACATCACTGGAAGAAATCACTAGAGAGGAGTTAGTAATTGCTAGTCCGTCGTCTCGGTAAAGTCCTACGTTTATGTTTAGGTGCTGGAGCTGCGAAAGAAGAAAACTTCCTACGAGTTCGCACGTTTTTGCACCGTCGAAGCTGCCCATTGTTACGTCAAATGTCGTGTTTCCTTTCTTTTGCCAGGGTTGCTGCTTGTGAATTAAGATGGAGTTTTTAGCATGGATTATGTTTCTTTCGTCGGCGGTTATATTATCGTGGGCGGAAGCGAAGTCGAGTGTTTTGTTAAAAAGATCTTGGCTAATGGACGGATAAAATTCTTCAGTATCAAAAAATGAAGTTAGTAGACGCCAAATGAAGTTAGAAAACGCCTTTAAAACAAGACAGAAACCACATCGCTTCATTTCGCCATGCTAAACACAGAAACTCCACCGAACTCAGTAAGCACATCTGGACTCTTAAAGACAACAACATTGATCATTTTATTTCGTGGCGCATACTTTCGTCACACTCGCCATACAGTAGCTCCAGTAAAAGATGTTACCAATGCCTTAAAGAAAAATTTCTAATCATCTGCCAACCTGATCTGTCTACATTTAAGAAACGCAATGAACTCATGTCTTCCTGCCGCCACAGTAACAAAGCCCTCCTACGCAATACGTGACCTGTTAAATCCTGCAATGCATATATTAAGTTTAGTTCTATTATGTTATTATTATTATTTAAATTAATTGTATATAAGCGATGGTAAATTATATTTTTTATTAAATCTCCTGACGAGTGGGCAACCACGAAACAGGCTTGTAGAGATAAGCCTGTAGTTCCCTTGAATTTTTTTCTACCATATACTTCGCTCTACTTACATGTTTTGAGCACTGTTTTACGGAAATCAACCTTACACTTTATAGTATATATATATATATATATACTCTTCCATTTTTACTTTGTATAGTTATTCAAAAATTTCGTCCGATTCATATCTTTGCTATTTTTGAAAGCATGCGACGAAAATACCGCCATGTAATGTTATTTGTATTAGTATGGGTAACCAGGCGATTCTAAAATAATTTGCACGAGTGAGTTTTTCAAAAAGTTTTAACATTGCACGAGCCCGTAGAACGAACGTAACACAATTTGAAATTTTTGAAAAACTCGCGAATGTAAATTTATTTCAAAATGGAAGGAGAAAATTCGTGTGATTACTTTTCAAAATATCTAAATACAAAATTACAAAGCAAGTTCTGTTGTGCAAACTGGCAAAACTCATTCAGCAAAACATAAAAACTTCAGATTTTGAACGTTGCGCATCACGCCACCATAACAACAGATTTGATTGGTTCTAACCAAGCCCCATTGTTACTTATTGGCCATTCTGGAGTTGCGCAGGGAACTGGGGCGAGTTTTAAATTTTAACCAATGGATAAAATGACACCACCACATGAAAGTTGGTATTCAGAGTTGTCATTTGACCAAGGTTGATGCTTTTGGGGTAAAAAGAAACAAAGTTATAGATCTTGAAACATGGTTCAAACTGGTTTTTTGGTATGTTCAAGTGTACATATTTAAAATTCAAAAAATGTAGATTTTAGAACGATTTGCTGATCAGTATTTTTAAAAAATTATTACAAAAGGGGCCAGTAAAACATTCAGTAGGGTGCCATATTGCACTTTATAGCAGGCTCAGAACAGTTCTGAGCCTGTTCTGAGCCTGTTCTGAGCCTGCATGTTCTGAACATCGAAAGTTCACACTGTGCTTAAAAATCACCTTGTTCACAAAATGTTAACAGATTGTCAAAAAGAGTAGAACATAAAAATAAATTAATTTTAAAGTCGTGATGTCATATTGTGACAATCTTGTTAGACCACTGGTGCAAGTATGGTGTTTTCCTTAGTCATGAGCTAGCACCTTTTTTTATTTATTTCTAAGGATAGGGACTGAGAAATCGGTATAAAAACACATTTCTGAAATCTCAAACAAATTTAGTTTCGTTTGTCAAAAAATAATTTTGGAGTTCAAGTTCCCTTTACTAGTCCGTTAGTAGTGTAAGGGGCTGACATTTTGAGCGTTAGTTATTGAATAATTTAATTTAGCATGCAAACAAAACTGGTCTTGCATCAGAGGCGCGTTGCAAATTGCAGAATTATGATGTAAATAGCAAAATTCCAGTCTACGTTTTGAAATACAATTTCAATGGCTTCAGGTTTAACCACGCCAAAGCAAAAATGTTTGCAGTAACTTTTGGTTGCGGTGCTTCTGATTGGTTGAGATTTGAAAAAAATGACAACAAGGGCATTCAAAGTTTCCAACGGATGAAAGTATGAAAACGCTTTTCTTTCCTCTAACATAAGTTTTACAAGGTTGATGGTGTAACGAAATTGCTTTTTTGTAAGACGGCCAGAAATTGAAGTATGCTGGAAATGGAGATCTTCGAGGGCCGCTCTTGTATGAACTGATAATAAACACTCTTTTATTATGTTTGCATAGTTTCCTTATCGGACCCTATCTCTTTTGCGGCAGGCTGTTCTTCCTCATTGAGAAGGGAGATGAGAAGAAACATACAGTAGATCCACTATATTTCATGTGCCAGGCGGCTACCGCTATCTTAGTTTTGATAAACAGTCGACGGATGCATTAGCCAGTAAGGGCATCATATTTAATACTTAGAGATTTTTTTTTTTTTTTTTTTAACATATACTTTCTTTATTTTATTTATTTAGATCTATTTTAAATTATGTATAGTGTTTTGCCTGAATGGATTTACCGTGTATAAATAAAACTTTATCTATCTATCTATCTATCTATCTAGAACAGGGTCAGGTTTGTGAAGGTCCTGCGGCACAACCCCACCCAAAATTCTGGTGAGTACCCCCCTGGATATACCCCCAGCATTCCACTTTCACTAAAGCTAAAACACATTGACACTTCCACGGCGATTTTCAAACGTCCAATGCAGGCTTGGAAATGTGCGACTTATAAAATACTCTTTTCTTTTTTTGCCACCACCTACTAAGTTTAAAATATTGCCACGTGGTTCAAAAGTGTTCCCCGAAAGGTTTTCTGCTTTCGCCGTCCCTGGATTCTGTCGGTAAGGTATAGCTAGCAGAGAATGAACCGCCAGAACGAATGCCAGTGTTTTCTTCTTAGAAATTGTAACTTTTTAGCGACTCAAAGGCATCTTACCGTTTGTTGTCGAATTAAAGGAGAACTGAACCCTAAATTTGACTTTTTATCGTTTGAACATTTAGGCATAGTAAAACAACTATATGAAGTTTTTTTAAGCTGTTAGCTGAGCAGTTCAGAAAAATCTGAAGTTTTGACTTTTGAATTTTGTACCAAATCGACAAGATTTGATCGGCGGCTCAATATGTGATGTCAGCAGTTGCATATGAACCTGCACGTTACGAAACTATTGCCAACTTTCATATTGTGAGGACCTGGGTACTAATTCCTTAATTCTCATAACCGCGAAATAAGACCTACATAGAGAGAGAAAGACCACCCTGTAAATAGTAAAGTCCCAAAGTTTAGTGTTAAACGGATAAATAATTAACGATTTATAGCTGACAAAAATTTCTTAAGAAAAGTATGGGTTACAGACAATTCTGCACAAGTGTCTAGCCTGCAATGCAGGCGTATTTTGGACGCGCCAGTAGACGTTTTCGTATTAGGCCGCCATCTTGGATTTGGTAACCGTGGAGGATTGAGGCGAGGAAATATTTCCCTAGGGAGTAAGCGTTAAGTTGAAAAAATTGGGCCAGGGGGCAGGGGGAGGGGAGATAAAAATACACCAGCCCCCCGCCCCGCACCCCGCCTCTACACCAATCCTCTACCGGTGAAGCATCCAAGATGGCGGCAACGAAAACCCGATTTATTATTTAGCGTTCCGCTCCAAAATAACGCCTGCACTGCAGGCTATGCTATGCTGCTATCCGGCGTACAAAGACAACAGTAACGCAATGCAAAGATTAAAATGTGAATGATATTCGAATTTACTTATATTTTATAAGTTCTTTATTCATTTACAATGGCTACATGAGCTTTGACCGAGGCAACATATTAGTTGTAGAAGTTATTTTGTAGTTAATTTGTGTATTTAAACTGAAGAGAGTAGAACTCGTGCACGGTTAATTTGTAAAGGGTAAATCGATTATTCAGTAAAAGAGAATGAAAAAAAAAACTTATAGCGAAAGGTGCAATATCCGCGTGCACTTAACAATCTATCAACAATTCATGGTAGTTTGTGGGTATGAAAAACAACGGAAACACCCAGTCACTTCACTTCGTGTAACATGTAAAGCGACTTGGGACAAGGCGAGATTTAATTAATAGTATTCATTGGAAGCCAAAACAACTGCCTCATAAGTACGGATGGCGCAATGTCTTAAAAATTTATTCACAGAAGACAAGGAACTCACGGCTTACAGCACATAAAACTGTTCTAGGTCAAGCGAAACATTAAGATTTTTACGCTGATTACAACAATTAGTTATGTCACTAGATACTAAGTAAGAAGTCATGAAAGCAGTGGCTAGACTTATGGAGCTTAAAACAGAAGGTACATTAAAAGGATTTGGCACCATGCTATTCATGACCATTTGCTTTATCATGTAACCCATTTTCAAAAAACGATATGGTACCAAAAACAATGAGAGGATTTGATAGGTATTAAACTCTAACAAACTTAAAGCAGGCGATCAACGCCCACTGGTGTTTGCTATTCTATTCTTTTGTGTTCTGCTACCTCTGGCATCATTAAGGAATAACAAGAACAAGATGGCCAGGTTAAGGGAAGCAGGGCTAATCAGAGGTTACTAGGTGACAGATCAACCTTGACTTCTTAAAGTTACTTCCATAAAACTGTTCGAGTTATTTGACGTAAGAAGACGTAATATTCATTTCAGGTTCACTTCTTTCTCTTTTTGCTCTTCTTTCTTGATGGCGACCTGGAGCGAGATCTTGAGTGTCTCTTACGCGAGCTTCTTTTTGTAGGTGAACTACTTCGGGATCTGTGTTTTCGCTTTGGTGATCTAGAACGACTTCGTGAGCGTGATTTCCGACGACTCCGAGATGAGCTTGGAGGGGAGGGACTATGAGATCTGAACGGTGAAGGACTTCGCGATTCATAGCTCTTGAGTGACTGCAATAATTGAAAGATTGAAAATAAGATAAATCACAAAACAAAAACGTAATACCTTTTTTAACTAGCTGTCCTTAAATTAATAGACAAGTGGTTCCTGTTAAAGCATTTTTAAACGACATTCTGATCTATTTCAGTTATACTTTTTACGGTAAAATGAATGAAGTTGGATTATTTTTAAAACATTTTCTATGACTCGTGGAGAAGTTTTAAAATATCTGTTGATTTGCGCAGGCATTTAGGTAAAGGGCGTAAATAGGCTGGCGAGCGTGGTTAGCGTAGTTGGTAAGATCTCTGCCTTTTATCCACAAGGTTCCCGGTTCGATCCCCGGCTTGGTCGAGATTCGAATATTTGTGTGACCTTCTTTTCCGCCTAAGCTAATTTAGCTTTCCATCCTTTCGGGGTAGGTAAATGAATACCAGCGTCTGCTGGAATTTAACCTGCGATGGATTAGTATCCCGCCCAGGGACACTCTCATCCGTTTAACACTACAGAAAATGGAGATAAGCGCCGTCTCCATGAGCCCCTAGGCTTGTAAAGGATTCAGCTTTTAGCGTAAACGGGACAAATTTCAATGGTTTGCTGTCAATGCCATAAGTTGTGACGAGTGCAATTCGCAGTTGCACTACAGTAACAGCGATGATATGGTTGTGAACTTGATTTGTTTCAATACCCATCATTACCAAAAACCTCTTAACTGATAAGTATTTGTGTCAAGTACCTGTAATGAGATTGCAAGGGGGGACCTAGACCGACTGCGCGATCTTGACTGTGACCTACTGCTAGAAGAGTCAGATTTCCTACGACTGCGATGTCTTCTTGGTGATCTAGAACGACTGCGAGATCGTTTGGGTGTGTTGGAGCTTGGGGAGGAAACATCCCTTGACTTTTTCTTTTTACTTCTCGATTCTTTGCCAAGTGTTGGTTCTATCGCCTGATGGATTAGAAAGACAAGAATCAATGGTGCTATTATCTATAACAGAACGTTCGTTGTTCATTCCAGACTACAATTTCCAGTTTTTTATTTAAGAAACAAAACATTTTTTCTATGCCCTCACAGCCATTGAAAAACGAGGCGAATGTTTGGGAGAATTCGAGTGCAGATCAGTGAGGTTTTACACCAGGCTAAGAAAGCACATAGTGCATCTTTTTTTTTTAATTTTATAAAATTATTATTTTCCGAATAAAGAACGACAAAAGAAAATATTGGTGGGATTCATATGGTTCCAGTTCAGCGCACATGGTGGTCAGTTATACAAAAGAATCTCATTAGAACCTAGTTTGAATCTCATTATTTGACCTCCATCTGTCATTGTGTTATATCCTCGTGAGACTTAGTGAAACCCAAGAATACGAAGCGCATATGTATAGTTTTCTTTCTTTCAAAAAACTGTAAATTCTCACAATTTGAAGACAGTTAATAATATCGCTCACTAAGTTATTTTAGTGCTTCATAGCACTATGAAAATACACCCGTTGACCAATCAAAACGGACGTACTCTCCAAATTATTTTATAACAAGGTTAATAAGTTATCAGCACCAACATATTTCAGTGGGAACTCAAGCAACTAACTATCGCTAATAATAATCACTTTAAACAATTGTACCAGAACATTAGGATAACTACGAGCCCCACATCTATCACATAGTAAGCGTAAATACTAATAGCCATTAGGAAGTCTCCCAGCACAGCTAGCAAGCAGGCTAGAGTCACCATAGCAATATCGGAGAATAAAATGATGGAATAATGAAAGACTAGGGGGATGATCAACATGAATAAGTTGTTGAACCTTACCTCCAAAAGCTTAGCTCTATAGTGATCACATTTTTCGGCGATATTCATTCCTTTCTTTCCTGCACCCTTGGCCTCAAGCTTCTCGGCATACTCTGCAACCTTCAGTTCGATTTCTCGAAGTTTTTTTCGTCTGGATTCATCCATTTCTACAGCTACTCCTGCCCGTGTGGCCTCATGCAAGGCTAAAACGTCTCCTTCTGGTGACTGTTCTCGGGAACCGCCCCTGCTAAGAAGAAATAAGACAAATTTATTTGCTATTCATTTTATTTGAAAATTACTGTACTTATACGTCAAATTATAACAAGGTAATACTCGCAATGTTCTCTTTTTCAAAACCGAGTTCATAATGCCATGGCTTCAAAACTAAGTTGACCCACTACTACTATTTTTACATAAACAATTTGATTCTCTGAAGCAAAGGGGGTCCTTTAAAGATTGGTTACAAAAAATTAATTGAGGCAAACATCTTTTAAAGAACTTAAAAAACAGAAACGAATTTGTCCTTCGACTGAGGCTTCCTGATGATCATATAGCCAAGATGATGGAAGCAAGAAAAGCTGGTAGGAAAGCATATTTTATTTTAGATCGTTTGGTAATAAGAGATAAGCTTAACACTAATAGAATCACTTAATGGAATTTTCAGATAATAATTATATTTCTCTTCCTAACATTTTACCGTTCTGTCATCTCTCTGACGAAGAATTTGAATTAACACTATATGAGCAACATAATGGAATCATTCGGTTTGACCATGACCGATTGCAAAATCTAAAATTTAATCCTTTAATTTCAGAAAACAACAAGCGTTTAAGTCTATGTATTGATAATAACCCTGACAATAATATTTACAAGTCTCGTTCATGTGAATATTATGTGGAGGATGAATTTAATGAACTAGTTAAAAATAAGGAAACACATCTGTCCTTATTGCACTTGAATGCTAGAAGTCTATCCTGTAACTTTGGCAAAATAACTAATTTATTGTCGATTCTGAAATTGCATTTTTCTATCATAGGAATAAGTGAAACATGGCTAAAAGATTCATCTCATTTCTGTGACATTCCTGAATACAATTTTATCCACAATCATCGAAAAGGTCGCACGGGAGGTGGTGTCGGCTTATATTTGAACAAAGAATTTGAATACAAATCACGCACTGATATTTTCTTTTCAAACAACTCCGCCGAATCTTTATTTGTTGAAATTATTCGAAAAAATGAGAAAAATATTTTAGTTGGTGTGATTTACCGACCATGCACCAGATCAGGACGTGCAGGAGTTTTGCAATCAGTTAGAACAATTACTTTCAATAGTCAACAAAAACAATAGGTATTGTATTCTGTTAGGTGATTCGAATTTAGATTTAACGACACATAGTAAGCACCGCATAACTGCAGAATGTTTTGACTTAATGTATTCAAAATCGTTTTTTCATTAATTAGACGCCCTACTAGAATTACTTGTCACACCGCAACTTTAGTGGACAATATCTTCATTAATGACTACAATAACGAATGTAAGAGTGGAATTTTGTTCTCTGATATAACTGATCATTTAACGGTTTTTTCTACTGTTTCCAAGAAAGTATTAGCCGATAATAGTAAAAATCCCTGGTTTTCTTACCGAGTAAAAACATTTCCAAACACATGGACAGATTTAAATCAGAACTTCGACAAATTACTTGGGAGGACATATCCTCCCAAACGCTTTACAACAATTTTTTAGCAATATTTACATCAACCTATAAATAACCGTTGCTTTCCGGTTAAAAGAGTTAGAGCAAAGAAAAATGTCTTAAGGCAAACATGGTTAACGAAGGGTCTCTTAATATCATTTCAAAGGGAGAACGTTCTTTACCGAAGATATCTTTCCTCGCCAACTCTACACCACGAACAACAGTATCGAACATTAAGAAATAAGCTAAATCATTTAATTAGAATAGCTAAGCGTGAATACTACGACAAGCAAATTACTGAATATAAAAGTAACGTTAGGAACACTTGGAAAATTCTAAAAATCAACCCGTCAACTTTCAGAGTTGTCGATAATCATGAAGTCAATGATTCGGTACAAATGCAAATGGATTCTGTGATTTCTTCACTGGCCTTGGTCCTAGTTTAGCGCAAAAATTTACACCATCAAATACATCTTTTACCAATTTCTTGAAAAATGATCTAGTTAACTCTTTATTTTTTGATAGCACTGATCGTGGGGAACTTATTGAGATATGTTCAAGCTTTCGTATTGGTACGGCTGCTGGTTTTGACAATATTCATATGGATAATGTCAAAAAAACTATAGATACAATTTCTAAACCTTTAGCCCATATTATAAATTTGTCCCTATCTAATGGTGTGGTACCAAAACAACTAAAAATAGCTCGAGTTATACCTATCTTTAAATCAGGTGACCAGGAGCTTTATGTTAATTATAGACCAGTTTCTGTCTTACCAGTATTTTCTAAGTTAATGGAGAAAGTAGTTTATAAACGTCTTTACAGTTACATTATCAAAAATGACATTCTATATTATAACCAGTATGGCTTTAGAAAAAATGTTTCAACATCTCATGCACTTATTCATCTTTATGACAAATTATCTGAAGCTATAGATAAAAAGGAAATTACAATAGGTGTTTTTATTGACCTTTCTAAGGCATTTGATACAGTCAATCATGAGATACTTTTGAAAAAGCTCCAATACTATGGTATACGTGGTGTTGCTCTCAACTGGTTTAAAGACTATCTTAGCGAAAGGCAGCAGTTTGTTAACTATAATGGCTACTTATCTTCATTTAGACAAGTAAAATGTGGAGTCCCACAAGGCAGCGTACTTGGTTCTTTACTTTTCTTGATTGAGGTAAATGATATTTACAACGTCTTAAGCTCAAGCTCCTTAGATATAATTCTATTTGCGGATGATACGAGTATCTTTTTCTCGTGTAATGATTTAAACTCCCTAAGCTTTAAACTAAACAACGAATTGAATTTATAAATTAACTGAATGGTTTTCTGCAAACAAACTATCTGTAAATATTAAAAAATCAATGTACATTGTTTTCAGGCCTAGACAAATTAGGCAGTCAATTGATATTAAGATTAATTTATGCAACCAGGAGCTTGTCAGAGTTGAAGAAACAATATTTTTAGGCGTAATAATTGATCAGCATTTAAGTTGGACTTCTCATATTTCTAATTTAGCGAGAAAATTATCAAAAGCAATAGGGATCATGTATAAAGTTAGTTTTTGCCTTTCAAAACCGTCCCTTACTACGATCTACTATTCGCTAGTGTATCCTTATTTGCAATATTGTGTCAGTGTGTGGGGCTCCACATATCCAACAAATCTAGATCGGCTTTTTAAGCTACAAAAGAGAGCGGTTCGTATAATAGCTGGAGCATCTTTTGACGCTCATACTGACCCAATTTTCAAGAATTTAAAAATATTTACGTTACGTAATATATATTTAATACAGTTAGGCAAGATTATGTTTCAGTTTTGTAATAGAATGTTTCCCCAATCCCTCAGAGGTATGTTTGTTTTAAATAACCAAGTACATAACTACAATACAAGAAGCTCTGATTTATTTCATTTACCAAAGACCAGAACAAATTTGCGAAAATTTTCGGTAAAATATCAAGGACCAAAGTTCTTCAATTCATTATCCAGAGAAATACAAACTTCCCCAAACCTACAAACTTTTTTAAAAAGATTAAATTGTTTTCTTATTTGATAGGAACAGTTTTCCCCATGTAATTCATTTTCTTTCATGTATGTATATATATGTTTTTTTCCCTCTTGGTTTAAGGTTTGTATACTGTTTTCGTATAGTTTGCTCTCCGTGTACGTGTGTGTGTATAGGATTTGTACAAAGATTATTATGAAATAGTTAACATAGCCGCTTTATGATATTTT
>JANCMA020262572.1:0-12521 GCA_024336925.2 Zoanthus solanderi | reverse complement strand
CTACCAAATTTTTTAAAATATTATTATTATATAAGTTTTATTAAAATACATTTAGTGACCGGGTACAAAATTTGAAGGAGATACGACAATATATGTATATTGTACAGTACAGTATTTGTTATAATTGGAATTTATTACTATTTTTAAGATAAGTAAGTGCGACTGCTTGCTGCATTTCACCATTGTTATAAAAGTTTTTTTTCTTTAACATTTTCATTTCATGCCTCAGACTGTTTCTAATTTGTTCTTATTTTTTAGGCGATTTGAACCTCACTGTTCTTATTAAGTTTGTTCTTATTAAAAAAAAGTGCATGGGCGAGGCTGTAAAGACGTAAACAAAGGATGTTCTTCCTGAGCTTTACCCAGCTTTAAAGAGACTTGTACTGTACTTTGACTTATTCTAATCCAACATAACAGAAACCGGAATTAGTGTACATCGCCTTGATCGTGTAACAATTGTACAAAACATAAATTATAAAACGTAAAGCACCTCTTTCAACTTTTTAAACAGAATGTTAATAAAAAAAAACTATTCATTTGGTTAATTTAAAGAAAAACTTGTATAAAATTTAAATTATTGCATACAATTCCTTTCCTTCCATATAGACCCAACAGGAAGCAAAGGTTAAAAGGTCGTGGAAGAGTGATACGGCATTACGTGTCTTGTTGTGGTTTGTTTAAAGCGCCGCTGTGATCTCAGTGTTTTTTTCTAAGAAGTAAATGCTATAAGAAGGGAGTTAAATTCTATTATCAAAATGCTGATACTTAAAAAGCTCAAACTTTTCAAGCTCAAAAGCGCCAGGGGAATGATTTTTATCTTCGCACTGTTAGTGTCGATAGTTAATTTAGGATGTGTTTCCATATCTTCGTCTTTATCTGTTCAAATCTTCACTTTGCGGAATGTTCAACTCAAATTAATTAATGTCATTAATGAAAAGCCCTGGGAGATAGAGGAAAAGATAAAATTTTTGTTACAGAAAAACATTGGTGACCGCAACCGTAATAAACAAAAGATACAAGAACCTCCAACATTTTATGTTCGTTCATTGCGATGTAATCAAGCACCTATTCTGACTTTGCAAGCACATGTCAATTGAGTTGTGTTAATTAAAGCGGTGCTTGCACAAATAATTGGAAAACCAAAGATAATCAAATCAGATTTTAAATTAAACTTGTCTTCTTGCAGGTATCGAACACGGTCCAAATATTCCCAGAGGGAAATTTAAGTGAAAGCATGTGGACGTTTCAGGACCTTAAAGTTGAAATTTTCCCTAGTGATACATCGAAGCGATCGAGATTGCAAGTTTGAAAGACCTGAAAGCAAAGTAAAATATTATTTCCCAGAACCCTGTCACGTTGTTTATTTCCCACTTCCTGTGGTAAGGAGAGTGCAACGTTTGATATTTCGTAATGAAAGGGGCATTTTTATGATGCACAATGTTTGCTTTTCAAGGAAAGCAATTTTACCGATGAGTAAAAATCGTGTATGGTATCTCATTCAAATTCGCAAATGATTAGTAGATTAATGAAAGCTGATTTGGGGCAACAAAAACCAACTAGCAGAACTGCATTTAATCTGCCGTGACCTTTTAAGTCTTCGGCCCACCCCGTCTGATTTGAGGAAACTTGAGGGCTCAACCATCAGTTTACCTTCAGTAAAAACAAACTTGACCTTTCAATTCTAAATTCGCCTGAAAAAAGAATTCTAGTATTTCACGCTGAGATGGCTTGAAGTAGTAGAGAACCTGGGAAGTTGAAGAAGTTTAAAAACATTTACGAAATTGAATAACACTTAGCTTTTATGAGTTCACGAGGCATTTTGAACGTAAGTTTGACAATAATCAAAAAGGCTAACGAGGCAAGAAATTTCCTCTATTCACTCATTTGTGTATTTTATAAATTGTACTATTGCATATCAACTGCTGGATGAGATGTGGTGGTGGTATTAGAGTAGTTTCATTGTGAAGCAATAAGATTAGATCTTTGTGTGTTTTAAGAACCTTTAGGGTCGACTATTTATAAAATATAGAAAAAGATTACAACAATACTTTATAATGATAAAAAAAACTATAGAGACCAATTTGAAGATATTTTTATTAAAAACAGCAAGAAATTTTAAGCTTTTTCTTCACAAAAACAGGTTTAAAACTTCGCACATGTCGAAATTATTCCGCTCTTATCAAAACTAAATTTCAGCCACGCGAAAAGAGGCAAAAAAAAGCCCGTCAGCTTTCAGCACAGTCAAGGTTAATATCTTGCTTAGGGCGGTAGTTGGTTCAGTGACTTTCTATTCGTATTTCTAATATGAATCACAAACAAAAACTCAAGCGTATTAAACTCAAGAAGACTCTGTACAAATGCAAATACACGTTAAATTTTTATAAGAAGTAAAAAATGAGGACATCAAAGTGAAATTATCAGAAAGGAAGCAATTCCACTTCCCTTCCATAAAAGAATTGACAAAGCGTCATTACAATGAAAAGGCCTAACTCAGTCTGCCCCGTAAGTAGGGAGTTGTCAGGCCTGATTGGTTATAGAAACAATCCGATATAGATAGGTTATTAAGACAATATATTGACACCTGGTTTTAACCAATTACTGTCAATTACGGGTTGAACACAAAAACCCGTCAAGATAATGATCTGAGCGCGTAAGATGACAGTAGTACAACTACAGTATTAGTTTAGTTCCCAGAACAGATCAGCAGCATAGCCGGGCAGACCATATATTCTTCTTTTATCTTCACTATACATTTGACCTGTCCGGGCTCATTCGACATTGTTCTTGGTGAAATAACTGCGAGCTCAATTGCCATTGTAGCTCTTATATGCGTTTATCCGGATTTTTCTGCAGAACAATCGATTTTGACAAGGATTGCGCGTCAATTGATCCAACAACTGGAGCAAAAAATATTCTATCAGTGGGACTCCTTCCGTCCAGAGAGACAAACTGTCTACTTCAAAAACATTTAGTGAAGTAAAATAAAGAAGGGCAAATAAGTTTAAAACAACAAGAGAGAAAGAAATTGTGAATGTAACAAGCGAAAGTATCCTCACTAATTTGTCAAAGAAAACCTTCAGCACTACGGTGTTTTCTCAGCTCAAGGTAAGAATCATGAATGCAATCATTACATTAATCAAATCTGCGTTATGAAACTGTGAGGGTCTAAAAATTTAACTCAAATCCTGCCAATTATGGCATTAAAACTGATTTTATTTCAAAATAATTGACATAAGTATTTCTTTGTTGAAAAAGAGGTATTTATCAAGTTATTTGTTTTTGGGACAGTTTCAGTTCGGCCGGATTTGTGGTTGTGACTGAAAGTTTCCGACCAAAATGGAAAATTTAAACTTAAGTTAAGAATCTAAATTCGAAAAAAGTCGCAATTCAGAGATATTACGTGAAAGTTTTTGCGAGCCTAAGATATTCGCGGATGACATTTCAATTGGTACATTTTGTGAATCGCCCAAGTAAAACTTTACCTAGAGACCTCCATTGTGATAGCCAAACTCGTATCCTGCTAGCTGGAAACACCTTCATTCTTCTGGCTGAGATTTTTGTCGCTTTGTCACCTTTGTTGTAAACAAATCTAAGCGACGTTTTAAAAGGACAAGGCCAGGTCAAGTTGCCTAGGCTCTGTCCAATATAAAAAGGACACCGAACTTGCTTTTCTTGCAGGCGTTTTCATTCGAAATCTGAGAAATGGCACGTATATATTTTATTATTGGCTCATCGTTAACTGAATTGCGGATTGATGCCTCGATGACCTCATCATGAGGCCATACTGTAATTTGTATGAAAGACTCTCTCATCTACAAATACATTGATTGAATATTGTTTACTACTCTTGCTTCAGCAGTAAATGAGTATTATAAAAATAAAAGCCAAACAAATTTTGTTTTATTTCTTGTTAAAATCTAAAAAAGATGGCGTCGTTCCCTCGTTCAAGACTCAAAGCTTATGTAACTTGAAAAAGGCTCCGTCAAGGAAATATCTAGAAGAGGTTTAAGGAGGACTTCAAATACAGATTTTAATTAGTGTTAGCGCTCTTTTAAAAGCAAACAAGAAAAGACAAAAATTAGTCGGAGCCAGGTACATTCAGAGATAACGGCAGATAACAGTGGCAGTGAAGTAATTTCCTTTTGCCCCGCGGGTTAGATATTTTTGGCATGTGCCGAGGTTCTGCCTCTTGTCACTGTAAAAAAAACTGATGGCATCTCGTGTTACAACTTGCACTCTAGATCGTGGACAGAAAAGTAAACGTAGTTTTAGACCATGATGGCCTTTTCATTTATTGCGTTTGTTGAACAAACAAAACAAACAAATTGAACAGAAGTGAATTAAAAAGCGAGTCACTGGTAAAGTAAAATACATTTTAGAAAAATCGAAAATTAAAAAAAAAACCCTTTATTTTATTTCATTAAAATATTTTGAGTATTTTGAATTTAATATTTATGTTTTTGGTGAGAAATTTGATGTTTCACTCAGTTAATTTTGTTAGTCCAACCTATGCGTGGGGTTTCCAGTGAGTCGCCAGTAACTACAAAATGTGAGAAACAGTTTGACGCCAATTACTCTACTGAAGAGACATTGTTCAGGCACAAGATTGCGAATTTTTGCGAATTTAAAAATACATTTTTTTTGTTCCGAATTTTCACCGCGCTACGGGCAGTTTATCAGCATCTAACTTCTCTCTACCCAGCCCATCAAACAAATGCAATTTGGTATTAAGACTGAATACGGAATAAATCGGCTAAAATATGGTTTTTTGGATAAAAGGTTAATGTCTCAGTTTCTTAATGCAATGTTTTGAGAATTAGAGCCTGTTAACATGAAAATTGGTAATTAAAATAACGTTAAACAAAGTTTTTAGCTAACTGCTATCAACTAAATACATTTATGATCACTGTGTAATCAAGTATTATTGTATTAGTAACGGATCTCAAAAAGTATCAATCACATCTTTTGTTCACTGTTGCACCTAACTTTCGCAAATAGTCGATCGTGGGAAAAAATCCAAAGTTAAGTAGTATTTGAACTTAATTAATTAGCTCATTTTTCTTTCTTTCCTAACAGCCTTATTTATTCCCCAATTCTTCCAACTGGAATAAGATTTTTTTAGCCCACTTGGTGACGCTTTGTCAGGTGAAAATCGCTCGTAAAACAGCAACTTTGTCATACATACAAACATATGTTGCATCTACTGACATTCAAATAATTGAATCATCCACCTACGTTAAAAGCTGTTCCACTCCTGTACTAGAAATATTATCTTCCACATACGGGTCACTCGTTAGTGATCTGAGTTTACTACAGCACGCGTGCTGCAGTAAATATATCTATGGCTTTGCCATTACCCGCACGCCGTGCGTTGCCCCAGGACACAGGCATTTCTGATAATCAGGACGTCTCAATATATATTTGCTAGTTAAGTTAGCGCCTAAATGTCTGTACTCCTAGTGAGCCAAAAAAAAATTTCTTTCTTTGTAAGCATTTCAATTTTTTTATACGACCTAGTAAAAAAAAGAATCATGTTTCTCCACATGTTCATTGTAGACAAATATAGCACACACGTACCGTGTATATATCAACGATAAACTGCTGTTTCTAATAGAAAGTTAAGTGCTACGAGCTGAAGCGAATGAGTTTTAAAATTTAAAAATATGAGACAGTGTGATGAAAAGCATCTGAAATAAGGCATTGTACTTCATTAGAATTAATACTGCTATAATGTTCGAAATTTACAAATCCTTTCAATTTTTGTGCTCTAATTGAGTAATGGCCAAAAAGGTTGTCGAGTTATTTAATTTATTAATCTGGATTTATTAAAAGCAATTTTTAAAACCCAAACTTTAAAAACAAACACTTTAAGTTTCTAAGAGCAACAAAATCTTTAGCGTTAATGTGCAGACAAACAAAATTTACTCTTTCTCTCACTTCTTTCTTCTTTCGCCCTTTCTTTTAGTTTACACATTTTAAACAAAGTAGAAAGAAGGTTTTTAGTTGGGAAGAATAAGGTTAAAATTTGTCGGCCTAAAACTCAGGTCCTGTAGTTCGTGTTTTCGAAAATTACAATGGCCAACGTTATAAGTAACAAATGTTTGTTTTGAGATATTTGTTTTAAATTTTTTTCGGAAAAAGATCTCAGTTGTTTACATTTTGTACGGTTTTACTTTTCCCATTGTGAATATAATGAAAATGTTTTCTTACTAGACATGCGCACAAGAAACAAACATTTCAATTTTCAGAGAAGTTGAAATTGTTTCAGGTCTAGAAGAAGTTACAGGAGACATTTTTATTTATAAAGCTTTGTTGAATGAACAACCTTCTTAGAACAAAAACTATATACAAAATACACACGATTTAGACAAAAACAAAGATAGGAATGAAGACAATTCTAAGCAGCTAAGAAAGAAAACAAAAAAATGAAGCTTTTTTTATCATTCAACGTTTACTTTAAATTACAAACGTTGTTTTGTTTTTGTAATAAACAAACAAGAAAATAACAAACCCTTTTTGTTGAATAGTCACGTTTCAGCTTTGTTTATCTACTGTCTCCACAGCCGTTAAAAACGCCGGGTCTACACTTTAGAAGAATTTAGAAATATAAAGCGGGACCCCATTTAGATTAGATTAATTTTATCAGCTAATTGATGCATTTGGTTTTAGACTTAGTCAGTCTATAAATGAAGTAACATGGCGAGTTCTTTTTATAGTTTTCTCGAACGTGATCGGAGTCCCTCGTGTTAGTATTTTAAATAGTAATCTTATTTGTCTTTATTAGGATTAGAGGAATGCTATTGAACTAAACACCAACCAATTCAAGGGAATCTTGAATTTTCTCCTCTGAATATTCGGTCTAATACTATATTAGTTAATTCAATCATAAATAAACATCATGCCTACATTATGTGGCTATAGTTCACATTCTTTTTAGCGATTGGGTTCATTTCCCGGGGGTTATTCCATATATTGTCTATACGGCTATGTGCCGCTGTTCAGGGTATGGTTTTCAGACCATGCAGTCTAGAACAGAGTGTATAAATCACAGAAATTTTTGTCAAGAACTCAACAGGGTATAAAATTTTGCAATGTTTATAAACAGGGTGCAACAATTCTTCCCGGATGAGAATTGGTTTGACTGGGTTTTGATGTACGTGATTCACAGGCCTGAACTGTTTAGATCAGGGCATCAAAATCAACTAATCAAGCCATTTCTAGTTTAGAACAGGGTCAGGTTTGTAAAGGTCTAACGGCACCCCCCCACCCAAAATTCTGGTGTGTACCCACCCCCTGGTTCATTTACTTTTTAAAAATGCGGCGTGGTTGGCGCATTTGGTAGGATCTAGGATCTCTCAGTGCAAACACAAGGTCCTGGGTTCGATCCCCGGAGGCTCTGCCGAGATTGAACCTTTGCGCGACCACCTTTTCCGCCAAAGCTAACTCAGCTTTCTATCCTTCTGATGTGGGTTTACGAGTAAAAACATATGCTGGGAGCTAACCTGCAATGGATTAGTGACTCGTCCAGAGGGAGTCGAAGATTCTCATACAGGATCGGAACCGGAAATAAGCGCCGGCCCCAATCGCCAAATGGCTCGGAGTAGCTTTACTTTTGAACAAAAGTAATGGACGCTCAATATTGAACACTGAGTAAAAACAGGTTTCGTGTATCATTAAATTCTAGGCATTTTGTTCTCGGTTTCTCTGGATCTTTGTTTTCCTCAAAGATTAAGTTCAAGTAAATGATTATTCAAACTAGTTCCTTCCTGTCTTCTAGAATTTCCATCTAAAAAAACACGCTCCTTTTTGTTTTCAGGGAAACCAACTTTTTCGCTAAAATGACCAAAAAATGACCAACAAATGCAAACGGCGTGGAAACTATTTAATTCTTAAACGGATTTTAAAGTGAATATTTAGACCTTGAGTGAAAACATTTCTTTCCAGTTTCACGAAACTATAAACCATCATCTTAAATTTCAGGAATCGGTAGCTTTCACCAACAGGAAAAATATTTTCGAATAAGGCAGTTTCGTTTTTTTGTTTTGTTTTGTTTTGTTTTTTTTTTGAAAAAAAATGAAGATGTCTTTCCAGAATGGAGCCTTCGAGCTTATAAATTTTGGTCGTGTTTAATGGCATGTTTAAACATGCCATTGATATCCAAAGAGAATAGAGCTGGATGCATGTATTAGTATATAGTGTTTTCCATCTAATGGATTAGGCACATACATATACGATGTACCGGAAGCTCCTGAACAGATCCCAACTAGCACATTGCTGTAGTTCATTCGGATCAGATTATTCGTGTCTGTATCTTGACCAAAGGATTTCTACCAGGGTTTTCTTGAGCTAAAAGTCACTATTTTTATTTCGTTCTGGCACCTGAGCCTTTTCGTGATTTTTCACCGCTTCTCCAACAATCAAACTTCTTCTAATTGGATACACAAGCGGATTTGAAACAAAGAAAAAAAAAATAACAACCGCAAATCGAAACCTATCAGTCTTGATTGAAAAGTTATCTTTCACAGAAAAACGTTATTCTGGCCCTCGGGATATCTTTTGATGATACAACTAAACACATGTCGGCCAAGTTTGAAAGTTACAAATGGCGCTGATACTTCCTCCGTTGATCTTTCATAATTAGGGGCAATATTTATTGACGTCTATCTTAATTTTAATAAACGTCGAGAATTGATTTCTGAATAATCGGGAGACTGAGCAATGAATGACGATTAACGAGAATAACATCATATGAATATTCTCAAAGTAGAAAAAAGGAAGAAATTTAGGAAGAATCAGAGAAAACTAACAAAAAAATGATAAATGAATAATGACCAAAAATGGTAGGCGAATAATGAATGATCACACGAGGTGAACAAAGTATGAGGATCCCGGATGCACTACTTGGTTATAGGAATGAAATTTATAAACTTTGGTTGGATTACTTTAAAAGAGAAATGGTACTTTCAATAGTAAATGAATCATAAAATAGCAAACACCATATGATTATAAAATCATACAAAAATAAAAATTTGACAATGAGTACGTTTTTGCCGGTAATAATTCGATTTCTATCAAAAATAATCCTTAATATTTTTATATCCTTTAGGGTCAAGGTTTTAGTTTTAAGGATTACTTCTCAATTTGACTTTCACTTTCAGTTCGTGTTGTTTTACTGTTGGTTTAGAACCAATGTTCAATGCATTAATTGTTGTTTATTTGCTTTGCAACTAAGGATATTTGCCGTGTTTATGTTCAATGCAATCAAAGTCTTAAAAGCACGTTTTGTGACGGCTTGTAAATCACTTACTCTGGCCTCTTTCACTGCATATCGGTTACGTTGCATATAAACAGAAATGCAATCTGTAATGAAATGTAACAAAGCCGCTTGAAGGATTTCCCGCTAGGATATAATGACAGATAAAGCAGTCTTTCATGAAACTACGGACATTTAGAAACAACTAGTTTGCTAATTCTGAAGCCGGGTGAACTGAAACGTGTATGCTAAGCTCTGCTGTCAACTCGAGTGAACTGTCATCAAGTCAAAGTAATTATAAAGCCATAAGGTGACACTTTACTTATGTAAGCAACTGATAATAACACAAAAGTAGAATGGAAATTCTTATCAGCGACTTTCAGATTAGATAAGAAAACATCCGACAAAGTAATTTGGTCTCCTGATTCATTCATCCAGATGAAACGCTTTTGAAAAACGTTAGACTAATCAACTGACTTAAAAAAATAACTTGACGAAGACTGTTATGTTTAAAATATTAGTACTACGATTCCCAGTGTTGTATTTCATTATAGCTTGAACAAACAGAAGCAACAGTGCTTTCTAGCTGACCTAATTGATAAAACAGCAAAGGTCAGAGAAAACCAATCCCATACACTATCAAAAGCTGTGAGAATTATTTTACGCATACGGTTTAAGCTCAATTAATCAGACTCAGTATGAAAAAGCGCAGTAAACTAAGCTTTAGTTTCGAAAGTCGACCTTCACTGTTGCAAAATTGCGCAAATAATTTTAAAAACTTCTTTTCTGTTAGCTAGCTCTCTACTCTATCCGCCCATCCATCCCGCCACACCCGATAAAAAGAGCGCATAAAGTTTCTGCTATACAAGCTAGCTACATGCTTTTTTATAAGAACCAATAACTTACGGCTGATCTAGGCCGTTCTTAACTTTTTGGTGATTTTGGACCCCAAATTGTTCTTAAATTCCAATTCTTAAGTTCCAAGCCCGAACTAAATTTGCCGTAGTGCAGTAGTTATACCATGATATTATTGCAAAACTGAACAGATTGCAAACAAAACGTTTCATCATACCAAAGTTAGTAGAGTTGACTGGTTAGGAAACTTGTTGACTTTCTTTGTTATATGTTTTTGTTCTCCCTTTTCCTATTGAAATATGACGTTGACCGTGCACAAATAACAAAAGGCTTTAAGATGTAAATGAGCAAACTGCCAATAGACTAATGAAGCATCACACCTAGAACAAAAGATCATAACCGTGACCGTGCACACAACATCAAACAAAGGAGCATTGTACTCTTCTTTGTAGTTTGCTAAGTTTCCTAACCAGTCCACTTTAATAACTTTGCTAAGACTAAACAACAACTTGTATGATGGGAACAGTGAATTTTGATTCTGAAGAGTTGTAGTCAGCCGGGAAGAAACTGAGCCTTCGTGTGTTCAACGGTACTGTTGGACAATCAATCGAGGGGAAAGGAAAAATAGAAATTTCAATTACTTACATTGAATTATTTAAAATGTCTGGCTTTTGAATATTTGAAAGATTGAAAAACATTTTGGGTAGTGTCATTTCTGCGTTCTTGCATGGGTAACTGTCGCTCGTGCTATGATAACTTTTTACAAAACTGTCACAACAGAAAAATGTGTTGTCGAACATCTCGAGTTGAACTTTTAAAGCGAGGTCATTGTAAGCTCCAATGTGAGCTTCCAATTGGTTGAGCACAAGAGCCAATTCCGTTTTTTTTGGTGTAAATTGTGTTATCATGCAGAGCGTATGGTTCCAGTGGCTTTATTGATTTTTTTTTAAAAAAAAACAGTAGTGCTTTTTTATTGCCTTCCTTGTTATTTTGTCGACAGATATTTGGTCAGTCGGTATGTGGAGAGAAGCCTTGAGCTAGGAAGAGGCTGGCTTGTACAGTCAAGTTCCTCTGTTATTAGAGTTGGTCCTGTCCTCCAACGCCCTATGCACTATTGCCACATACACCAGTGAATGGAATCACTGGCGCAGTTAGATAAAATCCAGAGTCGGTACGGTGTTCCTCATTTGTCCGCAGAACCGCTACATGTCGCCCTTTTTATCTTGGAGCTAACCAACACAGCTGTTCGGAACAGTCACGGGAGTGCGGTCATCGACATGGCATCAGATGGAGGCATAAATTAGTCAGTTTATCCTCTTCTGTGGACCACCCTATTGTTGCTTTGCGGCAGAAGGAGCGAGAAAGAGAACGGCAAGACCCGTTCAGCCAAAAGAGCCGCTAAGCCAGCTTATGCTACTTGAGATACTTAAGTTTGAAAACTGACATGTTTCAGCAGTTACAACTGCCATCATTAGCTATAGAGTAATAAAAGGCTGAGTGGATACAAATTTGTAGTGAACAGTAATAATAAACATAAATAAGAAAGCTACATAAATATTTTAAAATATATATAACAAAACTTCAGGTTGATATGTTTGACCTGTTGCCCTGGTCTATAATTCTGTCATATACGCTTTAAGCTGAAAAATTAGATTCATTATATCTATAATATAGCTGTCTTTTTAAAATCAAAAATTTTGCTTACTTTAAGACAGTAAAGTTTAGTGGAAATAATATTTTAGTAAATTGAATCTTAAGACTTTATACAAATCATTTCTATTCACTTAACTGGTCGTCACTAGAACGACGAAAACGATAAATCAAGAGCTAATCATAATTCTCAATGAGACGACTCAAGGATATTGCGCACAAGAAGAACTACAATTCAGACCAAAAATAACATTCTCTACAGGATTCTCGTTTCATATTCTTGTCAAAGAGTGAGAGTGTTATCCCAGATTTCCCTCTGCTTTATTCAGTTCGGCTTTAAACTATTGAACGAATATGCATTAATAATAGCAAACAGTTAAATCATTTTAACAAATCAAAGAATCGAACTCAAGATAACTTAAACGGTAAAACGAAAGGAGAACAAGTTTCCGTATAAACTGATAAACATTGCGGATTCTATTGTTTCAACAAATTCTATGCAAATGAGAAAGCCCCAGCTATAATTCACAACAACAACAACAACATTTATTTCAGTACCAAATTTTTACAATTTATAATTTACAATTATGAAGAAAAAATATACAGAAATTTAGGTAATTAGCTCACTGTAATAGCCAGAAGCTAGACTAGACAGCTAAATATTTTCAATTTGACTTTAATTTGTTAAGTCAGGAAAAGGAAGGGAAAACCGAGAAATATAAAATAAATAAATAAATAAATATTAAATAAATAAATAATTAAA
>JANCMA020262465.1:0-12521 GCA_024336925.2 Zoanthus solanderi | reverse complement strand
AAGTGAAGCGTTCATTCATCCCATTGGGATTAAGTGTACCCAATCGGTGAATGAGTCGCATCTCTTTGGTTTTGCGGACTGCTTCAAGTAACAGTTTCACTTGAAATATCTCAAGAGCCACATTAACATACTTGAAGAGATTTTTTTTTACTTTTGAAGATGGCATACTTTTAATAACAAGCATGCAGTTCTATCAAAGATAAAATTTGATAATTCTTTGCATTTCAAAATGTACCGCAACCTTAAGATGTACAGTTCAGCTGTCAGCTCCCCTTTAGTAACTTGTTAAGTTTAAGGTAGTCCAAATTTTAGAAATACAAACAATGTTCTTAACTTAAAAGCATTATGTAATAGCTTGATTGGGAACTCAGCCTTAATCAACATTAATATATATACTCTTTATTTCTCTTGTTTATTTCAAAGGAAAGGAAAGAGAATGACAATGATCCTCAAGAAGGCACATTGGTAAGCTGATTGTTCATTATATAAATATAATTATAATTGTTGTTGCTGCTGTCAAAAGGACTGGAGGATTAGCTTTATAACAATGTGGTTGTTGCTAATGAAAACTCTCCAAGCTCTGAAAACTCTCTCAAAGCTTGAAATCTAACAGATTACTATTATAAATAGCATGGGAACGAAACCAGTCCATTGATTCAACAAATTTTAGATCTTCTTCAATCAGCAGTACTAGTTAAGTACTACAATTTTGAATTGTTGTGATTACAAAACAAAGTAAATGTCCAGTAAGCACTCCATTTGATGAGATAATAAATTCAAAAATGAAAATACTTTAGTTGATATTCATGCAAATCTAATTGTACATGATGGTAGACTAAAACTTTCACACTTACCTTAAATTACTTCAATTTATTTATGCCAGATCTTTAAGCTTGTGCATCAAGGCGAGTGACCATCTTCAAATAAATTTACATCCATTTTAATAATAACCAATTTTTGCCTGTTTTTAAGTTAAAACATTAATTTTGATCAATAGGAGATATTAATGGCATGCCTCTAGGATTTTAATTTTTTTTAAATTTATGGGTAGCCATGACTTCAACCTAACTGAAAGATGATCTTACCATAATAAAAAGGTTTAAATTTAGCTTCTTTGCTATGTATCTTATTAAAACTCCCTGGTGAAGTCTACTGTATGTTGTTAGACAAAACTGTTAAAAGAAAATAAAGCAAGTTGACAAGGTAATGTTGCTGTCACGGTGTTGCTCACTAGTATTTATTTATAAAATTATAAAATTGTATAAAATTGTTTATTGTAGCTTTGTCACAAACTCACTTCTTTTAGCACTAAATGAGCGTTTTTTTTTTCTTTCATTAGGAACATTTGATAAAGGTTGCTGAAAATACAACCTCGGCATTTGAGGGTCTTAAAACAGCCCTTTACCATCTCTTCAGTGAGGAAGTTCGAAGAGTCTCCTCACTGAAGGGAATTACTACAATAGCTGGAGGCCCAAGTACAGCACTGGACAAACAAAAATTAAACCTCATTTACTGTAAGTGACTCCCTTTGTTATTGCAAAATACTGTACCTTCAGTTTATAACTATCATAAAGCTACTTATGCTAAGCTTTACAGTCGGTTGTGTTTAACCTAAATCTTTAATTATTTGAAACACTACACTGTATAAAACACAAATTAAAGTTAGCTTGTATTCATCCAAAAACATTAAGACGCGGTCCGCTCAAGAATCGAGTAATACTTGTACTTCCGGTACAACAATATCCCAGTATTCTTTGCGCGCGTATTTCATTGCAAAATTTATTTTCCGCGATCAGGTTTACTGTGCGTGTTGAATTATTGACCACTTTCGCTGTCGAGTTTCATCGCTGAATGTATCTTTCATAACTTACCTGCTACGTTTTAATGTTTAGCTTGTTGTTTTCTAATTAATCTTTGATTGATCAGATAGCCAAAGCTCGATTTTTACAGAGGAGAAACTTATCGAAGTCACAATGAGTGACCGCAGAAAGTGAAGATGAAGACTTGACGAAAAATAAAAAAAGACAAATGTCGATTTCGTCTCCACTTTGGACATTTCACTGACTGAATAACATGTAGTGGAAGGTGAGCAACATTATAGTTTTATTTCTCAACGCGAAAAGCTTGGTTTTGTGATAACATTTGATTTCAATTGACTTTGTTGCGAACTTGTTGTCTGCAAATATTTGACTTTTCTTAACACTGTTGTCGTAAGGTTTCCGATTTCAAGATTTAATTTAAAGCATGCTTCAGAAATACATATGTAAAGTTGTTTTGAAATTGAATAAAATACTTTTACAAACATATTTTGGTTGCTTTGCCTTTATGGCCGGGAATGGTGGCAGGGCGGGAAAATGTCTAACGTACGCCGTCCAACTGGGGCTTTTGGCGGGAGGAATTGCTGCGGGTGTTTTCGTGGTACTACAGCTCGTTATTTTACGAGAATCCAGTTTATTGTGAGTTACAATTTTGCCTGCATAATTCTATATAGTTTTTCTATTTCAAACAGTTTTTTTAAAAACTAAAATCGTACCATAATTAGTCTTGGCTGTTTTATTGTTCAGTTGTATATTTCGGCCTTGTTTACCATTTGGCGTTTCAATTTGTTACTAGTTAGCTTTTTTTAAAGATCGCCATCCTTTCGTTATAGCATTTTATTAGAATTGAAAATTATATATCAGAAAATTTTAAAAAAAGTGTTTTTAGAAAAAAAATTGTTTTTCAGCTTTTAGAAATAGATTTATACTTGTCGTGTTTTGGATAAATTTCGTTTGGCACATTGTTTTGTTGCTAAAATTTGCAGGCCATAGTTTAGTTTTAAAAATATTATGGATTCAAGAGTGTGCAATTTGTGCAGCCATGTAACTAACGTCAGTGACTTGAGACCCTACAATGGGGGATGGGTGTGTGCCAAGTGCAAATGGCAGATTCTCCCAAAATGTTCGGTAATAAATTGCAAAACACCAGTCAGAAAGCAGAAGATCCTCAAGAACATTCCAGCACGAGTGACCGAGCTCGCCCCTGCTGCACGACTGCAACTGAATCTGACGTACGGGCTGTCTCCAGAGATTATCGAGTGCTGCTCCAGCTGCTACCAAAAATTACACAGAGCTGCTTCAGCAATCCTGAGCAATGCAAGTGCATCAACTGAACCCCAGGAACCCCACTATGACCTTCCCAAACCTGGAAGACCCCCCACCCCATATGAGAAAGCTTCGAAAACTACTCAGAAGAAAATCGAGAGGTCAGCGAGACAAATTCACTTGGATGCTGAAAAAAATGTCATAAGGAAATTGAATACCATTTCGCATGGCAGTGGGAATGCACTTTATGAGAAAGTGGTTGAATGCCCCCCAACGAAAAAGGTAGAATTCTAACATGCAAAATTTCATTTGACACTCCCACCTTTCACAAAATAAAAAACAAAATTTTTAAATTAAAATGCAATAAATAACAAGCACTAGTCCAGAAAATAGTATTCACCACACGAGACAAACAGTAAATAATGCAATTTATACATGTAAGTTTGATCTGAAATTGTTTAATTTCACAATTTTTAAAAATACCAACCCCTTCCCAATGCATTTATTCACATTTTGTTTGGGTGCAAGAGCATTTTTTTTAAAAACTATTTTTATGAGCATTGACAATCATTTGCTTCAAAAAAATTGATGAGGTAGTAATTTTATTGATCTGAATGCATGGTAAAATGACAGCTCAGACTAGCATAAAAAATAAAGATAAATATTTTTAAAACATTTTTTATTCAAATATAATATTGACTGTGTTCTATTAAAAGTTTGTTTTGGATGATTTAAAAAATCTTTTCTAATTTCAAGAAACACCATTTTACACGTTTTTTTTTTAAAAAAATTTTCAAACTTTTATGTTCCTCTTGAACAGGACATTTGTAAAGCAGATCTTGGTGAAAGAATTGTTTCATGTCTAGCAGAGGCATATTCCAAGCAGACATCGAGTAGTGCTAGAATCAGAGTGCTAAGTGCAGTTGCTCCACACATGTGTGTCAAAGAGCTGCAGGAGACCTTTAGACATCCAAGTAAACAGGGAGATATGAAACCTTGCACATCTTATGAAATTACTAAAGCCAAAATACACCACAGGCTTTATGGTGCAGCATCTGATTCACCGAAACCCAGGCCAGTGACCAGAATATGCACACCAACTGAGGATATTGCATTCTTGTTGGAGTTTATTCACAATCCTGAATCCGTTTCCAGATCTTCGCACAGAAGTGCTTCCTGTGAAGGGAAAAGAGGGAGCTGGATTAGTAATTTAATGGGAGGAGGAACACAGCCAGTCATGTGGCTTAAAAAAAACAAAAACAAATTGTACAATCAGTACAAAGAGGAGTGTGCCAAAAATGGAAGGAAACCGATTGGACATACTAAATTTTATAAAGGTCTTGAAGCTGGAAATTTCCAACAAATGGTTGAAATGGCTGGACTGTGCAACATATGCACTGAGTATGGAGCATTAAATTTCAATAAGTTGAACAACATTCTGCACACCATTGAAGAATGTAACCCACTATTACACAAAACAACCGATTTACAAAAGAGAATAAAAAGTTTTAGAGGTTACCTTATAGCTGATTTTCCAAAAAATCTTCAGCAACATGATGAATGTGCTACACACTGCATGGCTTGGTACTTGTCAGGTGGGTCATCAGAGTGTGTCAGTCACCATAATTCCTGCAATAACTGTAATGAAAGATGGGCAATTTTTAACGACATAAATGAAATCATAAACAAACTTGAAGGCAATGAAGAACTAAAAAAACAACTTAAAGAAGATCTCAATAATATTAAAAGTAACTTATCACAATACATTTCACATCTTATTCGATCTGTGTACCAAAGACGACAGTTTCAACTAGACATTCAAAATTTACAGTCCGGAGAAGTTGTTGTTGTTGTTGACTACATGATGAAGCTGCTGTTTCAAAAGTTGTATGAGCCACAGAGTGACTGGTTTGGCAAAAAGGGGGTATCATTGCACGGAGCAATGTTCATTTATCGAGATGTGTCATCAGAGGGACAACTTATGACTGAATACCACGATTACTACTCTGAAGATGATTGTCAGAATTGGTTTTTTTCTGCCAGCTGCATTGAAGAAAGTGTTCGAAATTTTAAAGCATTACACCCACACATAGAAAGTGTAAAAATATGGTCTGATAATGGTCCTCATTATAAAAATACATCCCTTGTGCTTTGGCTATGTAACTTGAAGAAACAAACAAACATTGAGTTAAAGGAGTATAATAATTTTGAGCCACAAGAGGGCAAAACAAAATTAGATAGTCATTATGCAACATTAAAATTTGCTTTTAAAAGTTTTCTTAGAGAAAATAATGACATGACATCAGCTGAGGACATTACAACAGCAGCAAAAGGAAGACTAAGAGGGACTCACGTAAACCAGGTCTACATAGACAGAAACAAGGAGCCCCATTCTGCTACAACCTGGACTGGCATCAGCCAGTACTTTTTTTTCCAGTATAATTACAACTCTAATGGGGACTTCAAAGAAATTATTGCACAAGAGCAAAAGGGCTTTGGAAAAAAAAACAAACTTACTGAACCTCGCATGACACAGCTATGGAAAGAAACGTGTACTGTTACTACAACTGGAGTTTCATCAGAATTTCAAGTATCCAAAGCTTCGGATGTGGAAGTATTGCCTGAGAGAAAAAAAGCAAATGTAAAACCACCAGAAAAAAAATTAAATGAAACTTTAGAAACTGATAACCCACAGATGCTACTCCAGGTTTGTTCCAAATGTGACAAACATTTCCTCCGACCAGGGAACATTGAAAGACATCAAGGAAGTAAAACTTGCAAAAGGCAACAGAATGAAAA
Source organism: Zoanthus solanderi (assembly GCA_024336925.2). Classification (NCBI taxonomy): domain Eukaryota; kingdom Metazoa; phylum Cnidaria; class Anthozoa; order Zoantharia; family Zoanthidae; genus Zoanthus; species Zoanthus solanderi. The sequence goes on along the minus strand of JANCMA020262465.1, from coordinate 6,639 downwards.
GGGAGAAAATGTCGTGCTTGCCACATCTATAAAACGTGCAAAGCAATTACAAGATATTTGTGTTGAAAAAGAAAAATCAAAACTGGACAACAAAATTGGAATCCAGGCCGAGTGGGCTAATCAAATAAAAGGAAGTGCATTAAAGAGCCAGCAACCAAAAAAACCTAATGTGCGGTTCAATGAGAATCAAATAAGCATCATGGTAGATTGTTACAACCAAGGCAAAGACAAGGGGAAACGCTTCACACCAAAACAATGCCAGGCTGTGATGAAAAATCATCCAAGTATTTCCTCTTCTGAAGTATTAAATGAGAATCAAATCAGGTCATTTTGGAGTCGATATCACAGAAATAAAAACAACAAATAAGATGAATACTAATTGACTTTGTAAAATTTATTTAAAATTTGAGCATTTGATTCTAGCTTAGCACAATAATTATTGTGACAACCATTGAAATTTTTTTTTGTATTTCAAAACATTTGAATGTGTAATTAGCATTCCAAAATCACAATCTTTTAAAGCATTGCTTCAGTTTTGTCCTTTACACTTTCAACTACAGGTCTCAACTTGAGATACCAGTATGTATATATCTACAAACATTATTTTCTATAAAATAGTAATACATTTTATTAAAAAAAATTATACAATTTTTACATAGCACATAACACTGAAAACTTATATCTCTTTTTTATCCTACTTATTTGCTTCATGAACGCAAAATGCATTTTTTTTAAAAACAGAATGCAAACCTGTGCTGAAACATATTCATCTATTAGGTCAGATGGCTTACAAGGCCATTTAAAAAATTGCTACAGCCAGAAATAAAGGCAACCTAGATTAGTAAATTATATATTTTAAAAATCAACTTTTGCTCGACAATCATATTTATAACATAACTGATAACAAGTTTTCCGTTAGAATCGAAACTGCACATTTTTCAAAACATAGAGAAACTCAAAACAATCATAAAATTATATTTAGTAAAGAAATAAGAATAAGATTCATTAAAATGTATAAGATACACTGAATAAAACGCTTTGGAACTTGTTGAATTGTTTGCCTGACGCGCGAAAATGTGTTCAGCAGTTGGATAACATGAATTTTACACAATTATTGTTTATCAGAATTCCATTCATATCAAAGGTGAAGTTTGGATACAAACACCTAACTTTTGGAAAGCTCGCAATCATGCGGTGTCAACATTTCTTTTTAAAGTTTTATACCATTTGCAAAAGCAGCAAATTAATATTACAATGACAATAAAATAAACTTTGAACACGTCAATTTTCAAAGTTTTCCATGCGTGTTTTGATTTCGACCCTCCATTTGCGACTCACAAAATATTCAAGACTAGTTATCAACAAAATGTTGGTGTATCTCAGGCACTACATGTTGTCTAACAGTGCAAACAAAAATAATTTTTCGACATTTTCATTGTTTACAAGTACAATGATAGTCATTATAATAGATGAATCAACACAACATCAAAAATTTTGAGCAAATTATGATCCCGCTTGTATCAAAAGTCTGACCTCCAAACCAAGTCAACTGCTAATATTTTATCAAACCGGGTTTTCGCGGTGTCACTCTTAGTAAAAAAAAACATTGACCTTTAATCTAATTGACAATGCCTTTCCACATCTAAATACAATTTTTTTTGGAACAAAACGAGAAACGCCATCAAAATCACGACAATTTTTCAGTTACTTATTTTAAGATTAAATAGGCAGTCTGTCAAATAGCACAAAACAGGTTGCAGATAGAGCGGACATCAGTTAAAAAGACATTAAAATCTAAGATACCAATAATAATCGTTATACTTGTAGAAAAGAATTATCAGACAATAAAGCGAAAGTAAATTTTGGTTTTCCTATTTATGTTTGGGATTGTGACCATGTCAAAAGCACGTGGTTTCGAAATAAAACCCGAAGCGGTCTTAGAAAAAGTAGCGATCTTGCAAAGAAGAATGTAAAAACATCTGCTTAACCTGTTGAACATCAAATCGTAGATAAATCTAAAAATAAAACAGTTATTAGCAAGAAAATGTTACTTACCACTTTCTATATATGCTATTCTTTCCTCTCCGCAAATGCAGAGAGATGACAATTCCCTCGTTCCCCGGGAGTTGCAAAAGCCCTCGATTTGCTGTCATCGACATCCGTTGATATATTCAACTGCTCTCACATCAGAACGTTGGTAAGACATATAGAACTTCCGCCTTTGACAACTACGGCTTGCCAAACTCAGAACACAAGCACAACTTTTCTCCAAAGTTCCGCAAAATAAATTGCATTCGTACGAAACAGCTTGATTTTAAAATAAGTCAACCGTGTGCCCAATTTAGCGCATAGAATCATGGGATATTGTTGACCAGTCTTACTCGATTTTTGAGCGGATCACGTCTTAAATTTTGATTTCACGACATGAGGTAAGTGCTTTGCCTTATAATACTCAATAGTTATGGCAGAAAAAGTCAGGTATCTGTGAATGTAACGAGAAAACTGTCCAAACTACCCCCTCACAATATTATCTAGCTATTAAAAAATACCAGTTTGCTTATCTTATGCAAAGGTTAAACTACGCGCTTTTTTATGAGAATCAGTTACTTTCGGATGAGGCTGTACGCTGTTCTTAACTTTTTGGCGATTTAAGCCTCAAATTGTTCTTAAATTGTTCTTATTTCCTGATATTTCCAAACAGCACTAAGTTTGACGTCACGGAGTAGTTATACCATAACATTGTTGCAAAACTGAACAGATTCCAAAAAAAAAAAATTTATCATACAGTATCGTACATTTTAAAACCATTATGCAATTCGTAGGATTGATCATTAAAGTTTTTGGTACAATTTTCGGGTGTTTTTAAATAATGAAAAAAAGCGGTTAGAAATATTATTTATGTATATTTGATAATCCACAATGCTTTAGCATCACAATAAATGTATTAAAAAAAGATAAATAGATGTGACAGTCATTAATAAAGTAAATGAAAAATAATAAGTGTACATATCCTTTGTTCAAAGGAATAAGTTCTTTTAAGAGCATATTCTCGAATGCAGTGAGAGTGGGGGCTTCTAAGACTTTATTTGGGAGCAGTTTCCAGTCTTTAAGATTCCATTGTAAGAAGTTGTACTTGTAGGTGTTACTTACACTGAAGGGATTGTTAAATTGCTTGAGATGGGCAGAGCATGTAAAGTGCGAGGGTTTCTTAGTAAATCATTGGGTAATTGGACATTAACAAAACCACTGATTATTTATAAAACATGGTAAGCCATGCTATCTTGCACCTTAGTAGTTTCCAGAGAGGGCCATGTAAGGTCCTTAAGCAAAGCTGTCACTTCCTGGTTCTCTTGTGTAGCTGAGCAGCTCTTAACAAATCAGGTTGCTCTTCGCTGCACACTTTTGATATCTTGTATTTGTTTTTGAATATGTGGGTCCCATACACAGGACACATATTCAAAGCAGGATTGCACTAGTGTGGTATATGCCCTTTCTTTGACAAATTCTGGGCAACTCTGAGGTTATTATGAACTTACATGTACATCTCAATCTGTGTGCAAGAATTAAATAAAATTCCTAAATTTTTCTGATGGAAATTTCAGCATGGTGAATGTTCCTAGCTTGTTATTGTTTGGGCAAATCTCAGCCAGGGTGTTCAGTTTGTTCTTATTAAAAACAAATGTGTAAACATTTTGGGAAGTTTGGTTTAAGTTTAAGATATAAACTATGTCTTGAAATATCTTTTCTGTAACAGTCGGTTTGCTACTTCATAAATATTCCAAAACTTGTAATTTGTCACAAAAGTGTGTCTAACGAATTAAATTCACAAAGATTTTACCAGTCTGCAACCATTTAACAACTGTTGTTTGTTTTATTAAGTGAATGGATTGAACATCCAATCAATATACACAAAGCTATTAGAACTACTCAAAATTGTCGCAAATTTCGGCAAGTAGCAAGAGAAGCATGTGGAGAAGGAATGGAGCCTGGCGATGATGACATCATTTTGTTCGGAGAGATACTTGGAGTGAAAGGTTTGTACTGATCATCCAGGTGATTAGTTTATACATTGCATGTTATGTTAAAGGAATGGTTTGATGCTGTTTTATTCCCTTATTAACAAATGTATTATTTTGCTTGAATTATGTCAGAAAAATTAAGATGCTGATAGATTGCTTAACAGAAGTAAAAACACATTTGCCTGTTGGATTTGATAGCTCAGGGTTTAATGAACTCCATATAATGTTAAATTTCATTGTCACTGTAGGAAAAACTCAAAGGTGATGTTTGAGCTTTAATGTACCTAGTTATAAAGTAAAACAATTTTTAGTGCAAAAATGTAGCTTTTTATGTCAACTTTTCAAACTGTTCCAAACCAAATGACGTTACAGAGAGAGAAATTCGACTTTTTAATGTCTAAAGTGAGGGAAACATCGGAAAACAGTGGGTCCAGAGACTGGGAACGAATTTATGAGAAATGATGTAGAAAATTGTTCCAGCAATTTGCTTGACATTCTTTTCTTGCCTCACTTCGCCTGGGGTTGACAAGTTATTTGGACAGTTAGTCTATCTTGGGCCATCAGTCACACAATAATTTTTTTTGTCTTTGTTTCACATTTATCTGCCATGTTGGTTGCAAAAACTCTCTTATTTCTTTCCTTGTAACATTAACTGGTTTTGGCCATTTTGAAAAATGGACATAAAAAGCTAAAGATTTTTCGCCTTCATGCAGCATGTTGTGTCAGCTTTTCAGAAGTCAGTACACTTGAAGTGACTGAGCATAAGCTTATACCACCCATGTCCCATTTCCTGCCAGAGCTCTGGAGGAAAAAGCAGTGGGCAATGGACAGGATTGGGAAATTACCCTGAGTAAAATTCTTCCTCCCCCCTGCTTATTGCAACCCTCCACCTGATATTAAATTTTAGACATTTTTCCAACCCCCCTTTTATAATATTCCCTCTCCCTTTTGTTTCAGACTTGAGAGAAATTAAAATGAACACTTTTTGAATGCTCAATAGAAGATTACTAGAAATGTACTAAAGGACCACTGAAGTAAGAGTTTAAAATTTTTTTCATTACTGTTGATTAAACTAATATGTGTTTGTTGGATGTGTCTTGCCCTGGAAGATATTTGCAGCTTTTTGGGACTGGGATATTCATTGAAAAATTTCTATGGAACCCAAATTATGTGGGCATGGCTAAGGTCCGTTTCCAACCTAAGAGGTACCATTCAAAAACATACATGCAGGCAACATTTCAGTTAATTATTTGAAATGAAGCTAAAGATAACAGCAGCAGATACTTTCCCCACTGCATGGCTGTATGTTTTTCAAAACATTGTGTCATTAAATCTTTCAGCCTTCGTGGTCGTTGAGGAAGCTCCAAAATGTACCACACTGTACATGCAAATGTCAAGAGTTTGTCTCTCAGGCACCCTAACCTGTACCAAATCCTTCAGTTTTAACCCCTAAGAGGTACGACCAGCATTCCTGTCCCTGTTGTTGGGAGTCCCCTTTGGGTGTCTGGAAAGATACATTAAGGATTGCAGGTATAATAGATGCATTCATGCATCATTGCTTTAATGTAAGTTCACATAACTGTTGTGGTTTAATTTACTATCTGCAACTGGTTTAGATATGTTACTAGTTTTTCAAATTTATTTTCAAGAGCGTAATTTGCTCTGCTCAGTGTGACTTCAGTGTTCCTTTAGGATGTTTTTAGTGATCTCCTATTGAGCACTCTGTCAAAACGTTTTACAGTTAAATAAATTATGAACTATATTTGTATCTATTTACTTATAATTTTCATCTTGTATTTTTGGGATGTGCATTTTCAAACATGGCATTCATTCAAACGTTATCTTGCTCTAACATAACCTTTGCATTAGATTTTGTTATTATCATTTATTAATTAAAAACAAGAAAGAGAAAACTAAATCCTTTACGAGCCTAGTGGCCCTTGGAGCCTGTGCTCATCTCCGGTTTTTGTAGTGTTAAGTGGATGAGAGTCTTTGACTCCCCCTGGACGGAACACTAATCCATCGCAGGTTAGCTCCCAACAGACACTGGTACTCATTTACGTAACGCGGAAGGATAGAAAGCTGAGTTAGCTTAGGCAAGAAAGAAAGTTGCACAAATCAGTTCAAATCTTGGCAGAGCTGGGGTCGAACTGGCGACCTTGTGGTTGGAAGGCAGAGATCTTACCAGCTGTGCCAGCCATGCCCGCCTTAATAACAAGAAATAATGCAGAAGGGGTTGGTTACTGAAGATGGGTCTGTCCTATTATATTTGTACTCCTGTAAACAGATATTTTGCTACAATAATTGCGTTGGTGTGTTTTCAAACTTTCAAAAGATGCTGCTCTCTTACATTTTAACAGATCCTATTGTTTGTGTTGCATGTGGCAAGGCTGCCTCTGATACGCATGATTCAAACAAAGACGATTTTTATAACTGGATCAATTTTTTGTTTGTTAAGAAAGATTACCAGGTATACCATTCTAAAACATTTCATTGATTCAATATTTTACAAAGACTAACTACAATGTTTGTTTCCACACATATACAGACCTGTCAAGTTGTAATTAGAAAAATGAGTGAGAAAGAGTAGGGGGGTCTGGGGGCATGCCCCCCCCCCCCC